>JAKZLQ010000001.1:0-152114 GCA_023309525.1 Arxiozyma bovina | reverse complement strand
ATTTTCTTAAACTCTCCCTTTTGGGAAAATTGTGCAAACCTTATTAGTGGAAAGATAAGAAGTTGTGAGGAAATGATTTAAACTTATAGAGAAGGAGCAACCAACAAAGGAGAAGAAGAATAATTGAAAAGAACAGATGGTTAGGAGTTAGTTTTATATTTAATATTATGTCTAGAGATATAGAGTGATTCTATATCTTATATCTATCCCAGTGATTTATTACAACTAATTCTAAATCGAACATTATCAAAAATTAATAACTATAAGATTATCACAGTTACCTTTTAAAATCAGACATCACAACAGTGTTGGTAAATAAAAGAACATTTTATTGACCATAAAAAATTTCATTCACGTAAAACTACTGTTTTCTGTAGTAGATACCTCCACAATTGTTCCGTATTTTCTTGTTATATATAGTTCAGTAAGAGTAATGTTAACTATTAGAGAAGCTAGGCATTTGGAAAAACAATAAATACCTTAGCACCGAAACCTATATACATACCAGGAACCTAACCTAGCCCACCCAGTATAATAAACAACTAGAACTTACAGCAAGATATCTCTATATGTGAAACAAAAAAAAACATCTCCTTAAAAATATAAAGAATGTATTCACTGAAATTTAATATATACTAGAAACTACTATAAAACAATATAAACAGTAATGATGACTTCTCAAAGCTTCCACGCACCTCATATGTATATATCCATTCTTTTATGTTTTTATTCTTAATGCTTCTGTGTTGTAATATATTTCTAGGTGGACTAAAAACAAAAACAGATAGTACGAGAGTATAACATGTCAAAATAACATTAACATATTATAATGGAAACTCTAGATATTGATTTTATTATAATTATAACAATTTTTATTTTTATATTCAAACCGTTGAGAGATAGTTTGATGTTATTTCAAATGAGTCTCAAAAGTAAAATGTCGGCACATTGAAATCATAAATTACATGAAGGTAAAACATTAATTACCACGATGGAATTTTAATTAAATTATTGAAGGGATAGAGCAGGGAATATAAATATTTTTTTTGAAAGAAATGGAAAAGTACAGATTTAGAGAAATAGAAAAAAAAAGGAAAATATAACCATCATAATAACAATAATAATCACTTAATTCATATTATTATGACAATTATACCGACTCTAACTTACCTTAAATTTATTTGAATTTCTTACCGAATAATAACATTTGTAATTGATCGTACATGGAAATGACACCAGCACCAGCAACACCTCTTAAGATGTTAGCACCACAACCCTTGAATAAAGAGGCAACACCTTCAGCAGCAACAATCTTTCTTAAACAGTCGAAAGCACCGTTGTACTTGACAGCTTGACCAGAAGTCATCATCATTCTTCTTCTAACAGTATCTAATGGGTAGGAACAGGTAGAAGCACCAGTAGTAACAACCCAACCTAACAAGAAGGAGGCAACAAAGGAACCATCTAAGGAACCAGTTAAGACTAATGGTTTCAAGGAATCATACATACCGAAGTATAAACCTCTGTAAACAATGATACCAGCGACGGATGGCATGAAACCTCTGTACAAACCGGAAATACCGTCAGACTTTAAGGTCTTTCTGTAGACATCGATTAAACCATTGAATTGTCTTTCACCACCCTTCTTAGAAGACTTAGCATCAGCAGCCAATCTAGTTCTAGCATAATCTAAGGAGTAGACGAATAATAAGGATAAAGCACCAGCAGCACCACCAGAAGCTAAGTTACCAGCGAACCATTTGGCATAGCCTTCTTCCTTCTTGAAACCGAACATGGCCTTGATCTTGTCCTTAAAGGCGAAGTTCAAAGCTTGAGTTGGGAAATATCTGATAACATTGGCAGTGTTACCTCTCCAGAAGGAAATAATACCTTCTTGTTGGGCAGTTCTCTTGAAACAGTCGATGATACCTTTGTATCTTGTATCTAAGGAACCTTGTTTGATCATCTCATCTTGGTTTTGAATTAATAACTTAACTCTTTCGATTGGAGAAGCAGCAGTCTTAGCAACAGCGGCGGAAACACCACCCATTAAGAAATCGACAGCGAAGTTAGATTGAGCCTTGTCAGACATTTTTTTTATATGTATGTTTATATCTGTTGTTAGGTCTTTTGGTTTGTTTGCCAATAAGTTGATTAGGTACAAGTCAAAAGTATGGACTGGTTTGTTTTTCCAAGTGACAAAAAGAAGACAACTATTGAAAACACAGTTCAAATATATGTTGAAAGAGTGTTCGATTATGAATCGTACAGGGTACACTACAAGAGAAAACTCCAAGAGTGATAGAAGGAACCAAACCAAAAACAGTTTATATATATTTTAAAGATTTGGATGCTATTTAAAACTCAATAACCACTTTTATCAAATAAGAAGGGAGGTAAATACAAGGGAAGAAGAAAAATAAAAAAAAAAACAAAAAAAAAGAAAGAAGAGAAAAAGACCACTAACAACAATCTTAATTCCACAAGAATATTAGCAATTGAATAAATCAATGCGTACAGTAAGCAAATGTGTGTGTGTATGTGTGTTGTGTATTTTTCTCCTCTTATCTTTTCTCTCTCTCCTTTTTCTCTTTGGGCCTTAGTTTAATTTTCCATCGAGGAAATTTTCGTCTCCCAGGATTTTTTTTTTTTTATTTTAACGGAGATGAGGAGCAAAATAAAAAAAAAAAAAAACAAAAAAACAAAAAGATGATTTCATATAATACTGTTGTCCTTATTCAAACTTCACGGACCAATGGCGAGAAAGAGAAAAAGAAAAAGAAAAAGAAAATACAATAATAACAACAAGAACAATATAGGTAAAACAAAGAAACAAAGTAGAGTTTTGAACTTCATTAAGATGTAAAGCAAACACTGTTAGTAAAATAAACAGAGTAGTACTTTCTTGTTTTACAATTATACAGTTGGACGAACTGAAGCTTTGTGGACATCCCAATACGACACTAAGAAAAGAAGAAATAAAGAAAGGTGGGGAAGAGACTTGAAACCTCTCTAAAGAAATAGTACAAAATGACAGACATGATTACTGGAAGGTAAGGAAATAAAGAGAAAGGATTAGGAATTGAAACAGGAAGAGTAATATAAATTTAATAAATGCTTGCAATCATGAGTTGTCGTTTTGCTCTAATAGAATAACAAAAAAAAAAACAAGAATAGTAATGATTTTATAGAATTGTTATTTATTTTTTTGCTCACATCTCTATGGGGATTATCTTGGTATACTTAAAGGAAACTTACAAAAAGATGACTGGAGGATCTGCCTTGTATTCTATTTTTCTTATTCTACTCTCTCTTTTATGTATAAACAAATCAAAGCTGTCTTATTGCAAGGGTGCTTCTTAATGACATTAAACTTGGATACCATGACGATGCTATTGTTGTTAGCGTATACATAGCGTGTAGAGTTATTCAAAAAAAAAAAAAAAAGATAAGAGAAAAGTCCTTTACACAAATATAAGGAGAGTATTTGACTGTATGAGACTATCAAGTCGAAAATGTTCATGTAATAACACCACTGTATTTTGAAGCGATATCCCACAAATTCGATAATGTTGTCTAAAAGAACAGTGATGGTAGATATGGTTATAACGATAGCACTGTGCACCACTAAAAATTACAGTAGAATAAACTTTAAAATGGTCACTATTGTACCTGCAAAATTCTCGAACTGTGGAAAATGAAAAATAGTTTATTTTCTTTTTTGAACAGTGTATAAGTGCCTTTGAAAAAAACACGAGATTATTAGGACGGTTCTACTATTATTGTAAACCTGTACATTTTCTAACTTTTTGTTTTTTCATTGAAACTATGTTTTTTTTTTTTGTTAAATTTCTTTTTTATAACAAATATGTATTTCCTATTTAAGAAAGTTTCACTTTTTTACGCCCTTATTTTTTTTCCCCTGCATTATGGCCTGTCAGAAGATTTGCTTTGGGACTGGTGTTGTATCAAATGATTACTTTTCTGTGATATTGGATATCAGCTTTGCTTAGACGGCAACAAAGTAAGAACGAAAAGAAACTTGCCACTGGAGAATGGGGTGGACAGTCTTAGGACCCTTGGTAGAGTTTAGAGGGAATGGAAAGATGATAATGTCATGGATGCATTACTTACTCTCCCTCCCTCCCTTCCCCTCCGCCTTTGGCTGATCTTCTCTTAGTTCCTTGCACTAACCACCAACCATTTGTAGGTAGGAAGAAGATTCAGTTTTACACCATAACTGTTACAGTGAGTGGAAGATTATCCTAGGTGTTTGTGTGTGTGTGTGTGTGTCTCTCTCTCTCTCTCTCTCTAACCCTCTCCCACTGCCTCCATCCCAAGAGTAGTAGTATCACCCTGGTTCTGCTAGTGTTTGTGAACCCTGCAAAGTAACTTTCTATCGTTATTCTCTCATCGAATAACATAATATTATTCAATATTACACATTAGTATAACAAATGTACCTCTAATTGGTTCAAGACCATCTGAACTTTATCTCAAAATTGGCAGTATGTCTTGTTATATAGTGTAGTATTTGATTTGATACACATTCTACCTTGATTTCAACTAGGATTATCGATCTCTAAGGAAACCAAAACAAAAATGTATGTTAAAATGAACCTGTACAGAAAATGGAGGAGAGATTCTATTATCACAAGAATAATATAATTTCATGTTATTTAAAAATATTCAAGTAAAATGAGAACGGCAAATATGGATGGAAACATGATACGGTAATTTTGAATATTAATTAAATCATATATATGGATCTTTATTGATATATGTCATTTTGTTTGTCTCTATAACCTATATTAGAGTTTCTTTGGATCACAGTGTCTAAAAATATAATAGTTAAGCACCGCGAAACACTGCGTAATTGACTATAACTTAAATGTTTAATCATTCTTTTTTTTTTTTGGTAGTTCCACTAGAATTGTGTCATCCAATATATCCTTGTATTTATGAATATGATACCAAAACTAATTAACCTTTAACTTATCGTTTCTTCATTTTCTACTTGTTTAAGGGTGTGGCACCTGTGTTTTTTTTCTTTTAATGTTTCAATACTAACAATTTTCTAATGATAAATTGTCATGATTTGACAATATATTATATGCACCTATATATGTTACGATCATTTTTTACCTTTTGTATTACAGGGCTAACTTACGTACTCAAAAGAGACTTGCCGCTTCTGTCATCGGTGTTGGTAAGAGAAAGGTTTGGTTAGACCCAAATGAAACCACTGAAATTGCTCAAGCCAACTCTAGAAATGCTATCAGAAGATTAGTTAAGAATGGTACTATTGTCAAGAAGGCTGTTACTGTTCACTCTAGATCCAGAACTAGAGCTTACCTTTTATCCAAGAGATCTGGTCGTCACACTGGTTACGGTAAGAGAAAGGGTACCAAGGAAGCCAGATTACCATCTCAAGTTGTTTGGATTAGAAGATTAAGAGTCTTAAGAAGATTATTAGCTAAATACAGAGATGCTGGTAAGATCGACAAGCACTTATACCATGTCTTATACAAGGAAGCCAAGGGTAATGCCTTCAAGCACAAGAGAGCTTTAGTTGAACACATCATCCAAGCCAAGGCTGATGCTCAACGTGAAAAGGCCTTAGCTGAAGAAGCCGAAGCCAGAAGAATCAAGAACAGAGCTGCCCGTGAAAGAAGAGCTCAAAGAATTGCTGAAAAGAGAGAAGCTTTATTAAAGGAAGATGCTTAAATAAAATTATCTCTTATTGAATAAATAAAATCTCTATTTAAACATAAATTTCTTTTTATATAATTAACTTCTTATCTAATCACCTTTAATTATCATTGTTAGTATATCAGAAAAAAATAAAGAAAAGAAAGGAAAATAGTAGGAAACGGTTGTAAGGATATGCTCTCGGTTACGAATATTATCACCTGCACCAGTTATTTTTCTTAAATGAGGCTTTAATAATATAGCATATACCATTAATAACATGTATGTAAAACAATTAATTACGAATACTATACATTTGTATCTTTCTCTCCTATACATACTAAGTTTCTATAAAATATGTTAAATACACCTAAATAAATATAGAGATACACACATATATATATGTAAAGGTGAAGCATAATGTGAATAGTTAGTCTGGTCATATCCATTAGAATAAACCTTCAATGTCACCATTTTCAGTAACCTCAACGTTCATGTATCCAGCGTACGTAGATAACCCTGGAATAGTTTGAATTTCGTTAGCCAAGACTTGGAGATAACCTGCACCAGCAGATATTCTCACATCACGGATTGGAAAAGTAAAACCAGATGGAACACCCTTTAAAGTAGCATCGTGAGATAACGAGTACTGAGTCTTAGCAATACAGATTGGTAGGTTACCAAACCCTTGTTTTTCATATATATCGATCTTTCTTTGTGCTTCTGGAGAAATTTTAATGGCTGCACCACCATACATCTTCTTAACAACAGTTTCGATCTTATCTTTAATAGTTTGTTCACTATTGTACAAGTAATTAAAGGTTTTTGGCTCTTCAGCTGCCTTAATAACAGCTTGAGCCAGATTTACAGACCCTTTACCACCATCTGTGAAATGAGTAGATGTAACAGCATCGACGGCACCTGCTTGAATGGCAGCTTTTCTGATAATTTCAATCTCTCTTTCAGTATCAGTATTAAATTTATTAATTGCAACAACTACTGGAATACCGTATTGTTTCACGTTCTCAATTTGTTTAATTAGATTGGAGACACCAGCAGCTACATAATCAGTCTGTTCTGTAACATATTCTTTAGGTAATTGTTGACCTGGCTTAACATTACTAGCGCCACCATGAGATTTTATTGCTCTAACAGTGGCTACCAAGACAACCGCATCTGGAGATAATCCCGATGAACGACATTTAATATTTAAGAAACGTTCACCGCCCATAGTAAAATCAAAACCAGCTTCAGTAACAACATAACCTGGGCTTGCTTTACTGTCCTTGTTTTTACCAACAAGCTTCAAGGCGATACGATCAGCTATCACAGAAGATGCACCAATGGAAATGTTGGCAAATGGACCAGCATGGACCAAGACGGGTGTACCTTCTAAAGTTTGCATCAAGTTAGGTTTAATGGTGTCCTTTAATAGGGCAGTTAATGCACCAGCACATCCAATGTCATCTGCTGTAATTGGGTCACCTTCTTTGTTGAATGCAACAACAATTTTACCGATCCTTTCTCTCATATCTTTTAGATCTCTAGATAAAGCTAAAATAGCCATTAATTCAGATGCTACGGTAATATCAAACCCAGTAGAACGTGTGATACCTTTTTCTGTTGGGGATTCACCAATAGTGATTTGACGTAACATACGGTCGTTAACATCGACTACTCTTTTCACAACTATTTGCTCTGGATCAATGTTCAATCTAGCAAATCTATTGATTTCTTCTGGTGTCAAAGAATCTGGATCTAACTTATTGATACCTAATCTTTGTAATCTTTCCAACATTGAAGGAGTGAATTTTCTTGACCCATTCTTGTTTGGTACCAATCTTTTATAAAAAGTGGCATCATTTTTTTGAGTCATTTCATGAAACATTCTTGTATCAACAGCAGCAGCCAATAGATTGTTTGCAGCGCCAATAGCATGAATATCACCAGTTAAATGTAAATTGAATTCATCCATTGGGATCACCTGTGAATAACCACCACCTGCCGCACCACCTTTAACACCAAAAGTTGGACCCATAGAAGGTTGACGTAGAGTGGCGATACTAGGTCTATTCAAATGAGCAGTCAAGGCTTGAACCAAGCCAACTGTGGTGGTAGATTTACCTTCACCAAGTGGGGTTGGTGTAATACCAGCAACAAGAATGTATTTACCATTTTCTCTATCCTTCAATCTCTCTAATATGGATGGAGAAATCTTAGCTTTATATTCGCCATATAGGTCAACTTCCTTTGGTCTGATCTGTAATTCATTAGTTAATTTTTGAATTGGTTTTGGTTTTTGATCTTTTGAAATTTCAAAATCAGATGGGACTGGAGATTTTGTAACTAAGGGTAAAGGTTCAATTCTGATGGTTGATCCTTCACTGAAACTCTTTTTTGCAGCGTTATATACGTTATTCATTAACATTGTCACCGTCATTGGGCCAACACCACCTGGAACTGGGGTGATATATGATGTTTTATCTTTGGCAGATTCAAAATCAACATCACCTACCAAACGTTGACCAGATTTTTTGGTTGGATCTTTAATGTAATTGATACCAACGTCAATTACTACAGACCCTTCCTTTAACCATTCACCTTTCACAAAATTTGGTATGCCACAAGCGGCAACAACAATGTCAGCTAGTTTAAGAAGTTCTTTCAAGTTTGTAGTGGCACTATGGCAGTTTATGACGGTAGCATTTTCATTTCTTAAAAGTGTTGCAATTGGGACACCCACGATATCAGAACGACCTAAAACAACGGCCAATTTGCCCTTAATTTGAATATTTTCGGATTTTAATAGTTTTATAATCCCATGTGGTGTACAAGGTAGGAAATATGGGTTCCCATTTTTCTTAGTCAATTGACCAACATTATACGTGGTTAACCCATCAACATCTTTGGTTGGGTCAATGGCATCGGTAATCTTTTGTTCATTTAAATGAACAGGTAAAGGTAATTGTATCATCAACCCATGGATAGATGGATCAGAATTGATTTCTTTTATACGGCCGATTAAAGCTTCTTCAGTGATGTCATTAGGTAGATGATCAGTAGTTGAATTCATAAAACATTCCTTGGCAGCCTTTTCTTTAGATCTGACATAGGTAGATGAATCTGGCCTATTACCGACTTGAATTATTCTCAAGTTTGGAACGAATGTTGGGTTCTCTTTTTTCAGATTGATTATATTTTGCTTAATCTGCTCTCTAACAGACTCTGCTACTTTTTTACCAGATATGGTATGGTAGAGTAGCCTTAAATTGGTTTGAAACATTAAAGTTTTATTATGAATGAGAGTAGCTCTTAACATATCCAATATATGCTTGACTACTAGTTGATACCTGCACTTTAGATTATTGATTCAATTTCAGAATCGTTAAAACAATATATATATAATATATATAGCAACACTCTTAAAAAGAAGAAAAATTTCTAAGTAGCTCAAGCAATTACGATACACACATAGTCCATTCCTGTATATTATTATAAGCTTTCCAACTTTATACTTATGTACTTTCTCTCTACAGATACCTTTGTCTATCTTCTGTCCTCTGTGGAAGCTCATCGATATTGTATTCGTATTAAATTCGATACAAGTCGGTGATATAACTCCTCAACAGTACAATTATTCTGTCTGAAGTCGTCTCAGCCGTCCATTGCGATGAATTTCCTAAAGGGGTCATTGTGGTAGACAAGAATTTCTTTTTTTTTTCCCTCTATTTTTTTTTTCCGTAGGACTGACTTGGTCGTGGTTTTATTTCCGTTTTCTCTCCGTTTATTTCTGTAGTCGGACAGAGAGGAAGGAATCAAAACAGATAGAGCCTGTGTGACAAGCCTGAGTCATCCCATCCACTCTAAGGAAAGGAGGTTAAACCAGACAGATGATCGGTTTGACTCTGGCAAGACCTGGATAGAGTCAAACAGCATATATTTAGAATACTGTCTGACATACAAGCTCCGAGTGCCTTATCATTGGATAACTTTTCTAGTGACAGGTGTGTAGTGGTCTCGATAGTAGGATAAAACTTTCTTGATACCTTCAGTAGGGGGTGGGTCTAGCAGTTTGGGTTTTCAAGTTATCGATAAGGTAAGGTGGTCGCATAAACAATGGTGTGTTACTAGTGAGTATATGTTGAGTAAGAATATGTATAAAGATATACATTAATATTTAATTACAAATGTTTGTATTATACTGTATTGGGCTTTAATCGAGGACGAAAAAAAAAAGTCGTAGCATTATCAATATTATATTAGGAAAAAGAACAAAATGCATAGTTGATATAAATGATGTAAAAGAAATATATTGAGGGGATTAACGACTCCAATGTTTGTTGGGTATGATTAATAGACTATAGAAAACAGATCTTGAGGTTAATGTTGCTGTTGTTTATGGTTCTTGTTCACATTAATGAAATGGCTTGTTTATATATTGGGAATTGAATGTAGGATATGCTGGGGAAGTGTTTGGTGGGCCACCAGACATGAGGTATGGTGATTGGTATTGAGAATAAAGTTGTTGGTTACCTTGCGGTTGTCCTGTAACAGATTGATTGCTTGACTTATAATCAACAAAATCCGAATTCTGTGTATATTGTGCTGGAACAATATTATACTGAGATAATGTCAACTGATTATTCGGTAAGAACCATTGTAATGGTGGATAGTTACTCGGGAAATTACTGTCTACTGGTGTAAAAGTTGGGTATAACCGATTTTTTTGACTCATGGAATACAATTGTGATTGATTTTGTAGTAAATCCGAGTCTGCTTGAGCTAATAATTGTGATTGTTCCGATAAATCATTTATACTAGCTTTCACTTTATTGTTTTGTGAGTTCGGTGGAGCTGTGGACGGTTGGACCATTGTATTCCATTGTAATGGTGAATTTGAGTAATAAGATGAGTAGTTTGGCAACATTCCCGGGGCACTGGCATTGCTATCGGCAGAAATCACATCATTCTTATAAGAGATATTAATCTTATCGTTATTATTACTACTACTACTAGTATTTTGTGGAATTGAATTTTTTCTGTTGTTATTAAGATTGTTATTAGAACGAGATGTATCAGACTCCATTGCAGTATTGTTTTCTTCAATATTGGGCTTGACTTGTAAAGATTCATAAACCATATTTATTATAGCTCCTTGTTTCTTTTCAATTTTCGATGCTTCCTGTAAGGCATCATCTCTACTCATTAACTTTTTCCCAACTATACATTCCTCTGAGTTAACATTAGTGTTTTCTTCATCATTATTATTATTATTGTTATTGCTGTAATTGGTATCATGATTGGCTGTTAGGTAAGGATAATACACATTATCATCTTCGATACTAACAGGGAAGCATTTATATTCAGGTAGGTTTTCATACATGTCCCTTGCATATTTTGCAGGATACATTAAAACTTGTTTATCTCTAAGTAATTCTTGAGCTTCCTCAAGTTTAAAGGCTGAGCTCATATTATTTCTAGCACTATCCGGAGTAGTTATACGATTATGTTTATCATGTTTCCCATTCAGCAGATGATTCTTTTTTTTAGCTAAGGGGTTTAACATAGGAAAACTCTCGCACAATAGATGTTTGGGGTCCCTTAATACTTCTTTCTCTAATTCTTCTACGATCACAGTGAATTCTTTTTCAAAATTCTCTCTTGTCTTTTCAGTCCTTGGAGCACCATTTTCAATTAAATCATATAATTCTAATTCTGAATCTGATATGCTCAATTTGTTGTCTTTCTTACTGTTAACTGCCTTTTTCAATACCTGAATATGTGATGATATTTGTTTTTTAGATCTGAAATATCTAGTATAATAATAAATATATAATGAAATTAACTCATTTCTACCATAATTTTTATGTGATACTTTAATTTTGGATGTACCTTTTTTGGGAATTAACTTTAACGATGCTACAAATGCATTTTCTACTTCACTTGGCCATTTATCAGTTGTATCTTTTGCAGTGTATGAGTTTGAAGTTGCATATTTCATTATATTTGCCGAGGAAACATCCAAGTTCTTAGTGTCATCTGTTTGATAAATTGAATTTAAAGTAGAAGATTGATTATCTATAGACGTGGATTTTTTTACTTTATTTTTTAAAGTTGCATCAGTAACTAGCATAGGTATTGATTCGTCATTATTTGACTTAGAAGACATCTCAATAGATACCCTGTTCAAAGGCGTTGCATTACCATCAGCAGATTTTGGTGTAATATAAGTCGGCTTAATATTTAATAGATCACGGTTTTCATCAATAAACTCTTGTTTAATTGGTTCCTTTGGATGGAACTCTTCTGCAAAAACATCTAAATATGGTGTATCTTTTGAAAAATCCTTAGCTGAATAAATATCAAATACTCTAGTAGATATATGCGGCCAATTATTATCTGATGATATATATTTGTCATTTATTAGATCATTATAAGGATATTTGTTACCATCATTATTTGGCTTCTGTATTGTACTTGAGCTCTCCTCCATATTATTTATTTTGTCTTATTAACTTTTATTAACTAATAAATATTGTTGGTTTCTCTATTTTCTCTAGTTGAATAAATAGTATTGAATAAAGTTGTCATCTATCCTTCTGTAACATATTCCTTCCATTCAATCTCTCTCTAAATATAGGAATGGCTATAACATTTTACCCCCATGTTTTTTTTTGTTTTCAAATTTTAATTCTATTTTTTTCTGCTATATGTTTTTTGACGTTTTTCTTAAAAAAAAAAAGAAAAAGAGTAATGCTAAATTTATCGATAAGATATACTAAAAAGAGGCTTGAGAGCCAAATATTCACTGTGAGAACAAACATAACAAGATTATAGATTTGTCTCGAGAAGGATAGTGGGTACAAAGTAAACAGTTTTAATTCTTCTACATACTGTTTGCCTTATCATCTATTGGAATTAGCTTTAAGTTATTAACTAAAAAAAAAATTCAAACGGACGGGTAATTGAATTTTACTCACAAAAAAGCATATACAGTATTGTCTATAGCTTTGGTAACCTTTTTTTAAACATATCCTCCAAATCTTATAAAACTGTTATATCATATAAAGATGAATTAGACTTGATTTAATTGAAGTGTAGTTTAATGGTAAAATTTATTAATATTACTAATATACAAAATATTATATATATATACTGACAATATCGCATATTTACTCAGAATCGCTCTTTAAATATTCAGAATAATCTTCTGCAGAAGCAAATACTGGCAAGGCCTTTTTCTTTTGTTTCTTGGATTTTTTATCTTTTTCATTTCTATCTGATTCAGAATCACTATCATCGTGAGGTCTCTTGCCATTAGAAGTTTCAGATTCACTTGACCAATCGTCAACATCTTCGTTCACCTCATCGATTCCGTCTAGAACGCTAAAATCGATATCACCTTCTTCATTAATTTCCTCTTCGCTGCCCATAATATCTGAACCCTCATCTTCATTTTCTGAACTTTCATCTGAACTGAAATCGTCGGCACTAAAATCAATTTCATCTCCTGAGTCATCTTCCACGTCTGGTTTAGATTTTACTAAAGCGTCCCAAATCTCGTCCTCATCCATTTCGTCGTCACTATCGAAACTTCTTGACTTCTTTTCTTTTTGAATTTTAATAGTACTCTTCTTACTGGAGAAATATTGATGGAAAAATTTGTCTTCTGGGTTAATATCCTCTATTTTTTTATCTAACCAATTCTCCGTGTTTACTGGAACACTGTTGTGTTTTAAATCAGATGCTTTAACCAGGATATTATTGTTTAATTCAGAACCACCAAATAAGGGTTGCATAATAGATGAACCTCTAGACACAGGTTTTTGTTTGGCATTTCTATAAACAAATCTGTCTAAAAAGTGTGCTAAAGTAAACAGGCCTAAATCTGGTTTGCCCATTTCCCCGCCTTTATCATCTACAAAAGCAGCTGCATAAGCTTGGACAGTTGGATGGAAATGATGTAGGAAATGAGTAATTTCCCATAGTGATGATTTGTCTGCATTTGCAAACTTAGGATCACGTTTACGGCTGTCATATACTCTTTTTGTAGTAGAACCATATTCTTTTTCTTCAGAATCATTATCAGATTGATATTTGTCATCTGATGGAGAGTTTATTAATAAGTTTTTAATCTGTGGAATTGTTTTGACTAGCTGTAATAATAAGAAAAAAACCAGTAATTGTACCAATATTGATCCAGTGAACAGCTACCTGTAAAATCCTCTTGACAAAAGCTTCCACACGTTGTACATTTTTTGCATCATTTTTTAAAGATTTGTATAACAAATTCAAATAAATACCTTGCTTTGATGAATTTACTAATCTAGGGTCTAATAATGATTCATATAATGTTCTATAATATCTATCATTGTTCAAACCAGCTTTAACAGTAACTTGATTGATTAGTACTAATGCTTGGACTGAAGTGTTGAAATTAGAAGAATGTGTAATTTTGTATAATGTCTCCATATGTAACTCATAGACGGAGGCAGGAATTTGGGCAAATGGAAATGCACGATTTATACCCGTCAATAAAGAACTAAACAATTTAGAATTCTTCTCATTAATCTTTTCGGCTTCAGTTTTTTCTTCTTTAATAGATCTACCACCATTCTTCCCCCTTTTGAAATTTTTCTTCCTCTTATTTTCATAGCTCTTTGCATTACTTCTAATTTCGTCAGCTGAATCTTTCTTGTTATCTTTATCGGTGGATATTAAAAATTTTTCAAATAATGTAAAATAAGTTTTCACTAATTTATTTGCAATGTCATCTTCTGTCCTTTTTAGGATGGTTTGATTTAATGTGATTACAGAATAATATGTAGAATGATAATCAGCACCAGTTCTTAAAGCGACATCCACAATGGCATCAATAATGATGCTTTTCATATTTGGATGACTCTGTTGTAGTTTTAGTAATAAATAAGAGGCCTTTGAAGAGACTTTAGAATCGATATCACCTAGTTTGTTAACACCTAATCTTAATAAATTGAATTCTTGTTCAGGTTTGTTAATTAAAAGATCAAATACATGAGTTAAAGTAGATGTTCTAACATGGATAATTGGATCATGAGATAGTTTTTCCAAAATTTCCAATATTTTGAAAAAAAATCTTTTCAAATAATCTTCAAAATAAAAGAGGGCTAAAGTTCTTTTGTTTAGCATCATTGATAAACCAGGTTGATTCTTGAAATATCTTAATTTTCTGTCGGGTAATAGGCCATTAAGGAACAAATCCTTCAAGGCATTTATACTTTGCAATTGAGAATTTCTAGATTTTTTATTACAAAATGTCAATAAAGTGTCTAAAGACTTCATATTATGAATTGGAGAATCTTGGATCAACAACGTTAAAGCAGAGATTTTATCATTAAGTGTACCGCTGGTCAAGATTTGAGACATGAATTTCTTTTGAGATGAATCCTTGGAAAATTCTTCGTAGTAAAGGGCATTATCAGCTTCTAAAGCACTTTTCCCTCTTTCATATAAAGTAGCTATCTGATCCTTATTTAATTCAATGTCATCAGATTTTATATTTTCCATAACTTGTGGATCTATCGGAACATTATACCATTGGGTTGTGTTGGTGATAAGTAATTTATCAGAAGATAATAAACTAGTATTAGTGATTAATCCATCTTCTTTCTTTTCTTGTTCTGTTTTATCATTTTCATTCTCCGTTTCTTTCTTTTGCTTTGACTTAGAACTAAGTCCCTTATCTTTTTTATTATCTTCCGAATTTCCATCATTTGCTTCATCAGCATTGTCTGAAAATTCCATAGATTCAGACTTATCTGGTGTTTCGCCATCATCATCTTCTACTAGTTCTGGGACCTCTTCTTCTTCTTCTTCTTCTTCCTGTTTTTCAAGTTCTTCTTGAATATCCTCATCGGCTATATTTGTGGCTTGATCAATAGTATTTTTGTCAAAGCCAATTTGTTTCATAAAAGATTGTAGATCATCATTTAATGCATTGTCAACAGAAATACCCTTTGCATTATCATCATGATCATCATCACCAAACTCTTGTTCGCTTAAATCATCATCTTCAGGCTTCAAATCTTTAATCAATTCAAGATCTTTCTCATCGGCACCTAACTCTAATGCTTCTTTACGTAATACTTCATCAAAGTTTCCATTATTCACTGATGAGTCTTTATTCTTAGTTTTATTTTTATTTTTATTCTTATTCTTATTCTGTTTATCTTGTTTTTGTAAATTCGAAGAGACTTTCTCTTTAACAGAAGATAGTAAACTCATCGTCATACAAAACTTTACTACTCTGTTGTTGTGAATTCAAGTGAGTAAGCGAGGTAAAAAGAAAACTATATGAATAGAGTAATATAGTTAATAGCGAATTTTGTATAACTACTTCTTTTAGCTTTCTACCTTTTACCTCTTCTTAGCTTATAAAAATTTTTTCTTTATTTTTTTTTCCACTGCATAAATTGTTCAAGCTCATCGCAAAAAAAAAAAAATAAGAAAAAAGAAATAGCCAAATAAAAAACACTAAAGACCCATACATCGGTATTTTTTCGATCTCGAAGAAATATAAGGTAACTGTTTAGATACAAATATTGTGTTATATAATATTGTATCATTGAACATAAATATTATCACAATGGTCCAGCAGCTTCTTTTAATTTGTAAGAGAATAATCACCTTTATTTCTACCCTTTGTTTCTTTCTTCCTACCGGCTATATACGGGTAAAAGAAATAAGCAGTTTTATGTTTTACTTATTATACAAATATAGTAATTAATTATATCATGTTGAACTACTATTATGTACAAGATGCTAAATCTGTTTTATAACCTAACGTATCACAAATTCTAAGTTTTTCTTTGGTGTCTAATTATTTATGACATTCATTGCATCATACTTTGCTGTTTAAAAAAAATATAGAATATTGCACTTCTACGACATTGGATTACAGTCACGAAGGGGTATCGTAGCCGCAAGTTGTCCACTTGATCCGAGTTTTGTAGCTACTTGTTCAAGAATGCATAAGCAGTGACTGTGCTTCCTATAGATAATATTCTTGAAGAGGATAAGAAAGAAGTCTGTATCATCATAAAGATCACAGTGAACGAACTTAATAAATGTATTTGTAAAATAGAATTAAAAAAAAAATATCCCGCATGTTTTCTTTTCTTTTCTTTTTTATTCTGCTTTCTTTCCTCTCTTTCAATTATTGGAATCTTTATGAGCAGAAAATTCCGAAGGTAAGTTACTCTACGGAATCTATAGTGCATAGTGTAATTTATCAGAGAGGCTTCTTGGAGGGACTTGTCTGAACTATGCCAAATGTAAGGATGATTTCTCTTTCCGAGCGAATTTATCAGCGGAAAGAGAGGCGGTTCCCTTTTCCCCGCCATTCCCCCCCAATCCATTTCCGCCGAGATTCTAGACTGAAGCATTTCTTTTTGGTGAAGAAACAAAAGGAACAAAAAAGAAAGAAAAATCCAAACTGTCGAAATATTTTATTCTTTCTTTTTTCATTCTTTTTTTTTCCCTATGTCCTTTGATCTAACAATATTCGGTCCTAAAAAAACTTTCGTCGATTAATCTTTTTTTTTTTTTTTTGTAATTTATATTTAACATTATAACTTGACATTTTTTTCCAAACCTTTTTTTTATTTCATTCTAGCTGGAATCACTAGTACAACAACAAACTGTATTGTTTAAGTAGCATTGGTGGTAGCATTAGTATACTTATTACACCTTACTAATAGACTAGTATAACTCACATATTAAGTTGATAAACTATATATAACAAAGAAACCATGTCTACGAAACGTATCTCCAAGGAATTGAATGATTTAGCTAAGTATGTTTTTTTTTGTCGATTGTTTGCACACATACATGAAATTTTTGTTTCTGAAAAAATTTTTTTTTGTGTTTTGAAGATTTGTATGGATTACATATGAAGCTATGGAAAAAAAAATCACTAATTAATAGTACTCTCCCCATCTCCCTCTCTCCATCTTCAGTTGTTCGAATAAATGTAGGCGGTGTTGCGTTATTAAACGCCTTATTTTTAACATATAAATGAATAAATATGAAGATTTTGACTTTTTTTTTCCAGGTTTGTGTATGTGTTTTGTTACCATCATGTATATACATAATACAAAACATTTTCTTTTACTAACAAAATTCTTTATTTGTTTGTTTTTTTTTTAATAACAAACCCTGTCTTGGTTTATTTATTTACTTTTATTAATAGAGATCCAATCACATCCTTCTCTGCTGGTCCAGTGGGTGATGATCTTTTCCACTGGCAAGCTTCTATTATGGGACCAGCTGATTCTCCATATGCTGGTGGTGTTTTCTTTTTATCTATTCACTTTCCAACTGATTATCCATTTAAACCTCCAAAGATTTCTTTTACTACAAAGATATATCACCCAAATATTAATGCAAATGGTAACATCTGTTTGGATATCTTGAAGGATCAATGGTCTCCTGCATTGACATTATCTAAAGTTTTACTTTCTATCTGTTCTTTGCTAACAGATGCTAATCCCGATGATCCTTTAGTTCCAGAAATTGCTCATATTTACAAGACTGATAGAGCTAAGTATGAAGCAACTGCTAGAGAATGGACTAAGAAGTATGCAGTGTGAAAGGGAGAGAGAGAGAGAGGTAAAAAAAAGGATGAATAAAAGACATATAAATAGAAATAATATGGAGTATATTCTGTTGATGTTTTTTTTTTACTATGATTATTATAGTTATATTTTATAATTATAATTATTACTTTTTTAATAGATATATTTAAAATAGAATATTAATGATGATTAATAATAATAATAATACGTAGCTTATCCAAATACACATATTTTATTTTACGATATTATTTTTGTAGGTTAATTAACACATCTTGGTTTTAACATATATACATGTGTGTAGCTATTGAAATATGTTTAAAAAAATATGCAAGGACTTCAATATATTCCTTAGCTTTTTTCTCTGAATGTGGTATTTTGTTTGTTTGTTTGTTTGTTTGTTACTGATCTTGCAATTAGACTAGACAAGAAAATTATACATTTTAACAAAGTTCAAGACGTTAGAGAATGACCAGGATTAGGATCGGTTTTTGGGATTAGTACTTTCTGAAAAAAGTCAAATCATATAAACAAAGATTAAAGTTTGTTTTATGTAAGCTCTTTTTATCTCCTATTTTTTTTTTTTTAATACGAGAAAGGATATGATTATATATTTGCTTGAATCACATAGTGAGTTGGCTGACATGTTTGTGTTTCTCTTATAGTGTTTTGTGCATTCAATGCTGACTGCAAATGAATCAAATGTTATCATTAATTGAAATCATGTCATACAGAAACCAGACTCTTGAAGAACATTTGATTTTCTTTATTATAGCAATTTTCTTGTTAGTCTTATCTTGTTGCAAAATATCATGTTAAACAGTTATGAAAAGTAACATGAATAAGGAGGGAGAAAAGGACTGAACAATAAGAACAGCAGGAAGTACCAGTAATATGAAAGGTATGATACACTGTAAGGGGTTATCTCAAGTAATATACTAAAATATGGATATTAGTTATATATAAACACTTACAAATTATATAGTCGTTGATTCTAATTAGTAAACCAATTATATAATTCTTGTTATGATTATTCTTGTTGATTATTGACTGATCTCTTAGGTAGAACCTAATAGATATAACAAGAATGTTAAGGCTGATAATTACCTCTGGCACACTATCTCAACAATCAGAGGTCTCTTAAATAAGTTTCTCAGTAATTTGCCACCAATGGCTAATCCGACGATCTTTCGTTCGTTCGAATACACTCACAACCTGCGCCAAGAGTTTCGGCCGTTCCAAGTCCTTGGCCTCGACATCAAGCGTTACCCGCGGACTACGTATTTCAGGATTTCCAATTAGGGCTTCTTACATACACCTAGTATATTGTGTTATATGTTTCAGATATTACTATATCCCAACATACTAAACATAAATGTATTTCCATCCTCTTCTTATTCATTCAACTATATACGCTCATCTCTATATAAGATATACTACGATGCTACATATAAATATTTTGTTGTTATTATCAGACATGATATAAGTACCTTTTCGCATACATGTCCTTATTTCGGCCTCGATGAATGATCCTTCATTCTGACATCTATGCAATGGATGAAGTCCTACTACGAGGGATCAACTTTTCTAGAACGTAAAATTGTAATATCCCAGATATTGATGTTTAGGGTTCTGAGTGTTACTTTAGAAAAATGAGGGTAAATCGATATTTTCCTAAACTCTCCTTTTTTGGAAAATTGTGCAAACAAGCCTTGTGAATGGAAAGATGAGAATATAAAAGATAAGTATACAAACACAGAGAGCAGGAGTAACCAAAAAGAAGATACAAAAGAAGGCAACCAAGCAAGAACCAAGAAGTATATACTATATATTACTTAGTTATAGTATTTTGATTATTTTAATACGACGTTTAAAGATATAGAGTGAGTCTGTATCTTATATCTATCTTAGTGTTTTATTATTATTAAGTTTAAGTCGACTGTTATCAGAAATTACTAACTATCAGGTTACCACAGGACGTTATACAAAAATACATTAAACCCATACTTCGTATCAAACGATATCATAATCCCAAAAATTGGGAAAAATATCTCCGCGACGGGGAATTGAACCCCGATCTGACACGCGACAAGCGTCCATTCTGACCATTAAACTATCACGGAAGATTGAAGAAGGATGAGAGCACTCACGCTGGGGGTCGAACCCAGAATCTTCTGATTAGAAGTCAGACGCGTTGCCATTACGCCACGCGAGCTCAGAATCCTTCCTTCGTCTTGTATAATGGAACGTTGCTGACAAATCTGTTTTTCTATAGTGGTCGATAAAATGATGCTGACAAACACAAATAATAAACGCCACCGTATTATCTAATGCAACTCCCACTATATACAACATGCTGCTGACAAATACATTAATTATTGTCCAGATCTGAACTGATTCTTAGCTAATATCAACTTAACATAGCCTGTCTATTGTTTATCTACTAGTTAGCTGTCTAAGCCATCATCATGTCCAAAAACATATATAAAGGACACCTTCTCCAACATTCAAGTCTCATCTACACTTCACTCTTCTCTATATAATATTTATATATAATACATAAAAAAACAATAATAATAATAAGAATAATTATGATATATAGCTTAATAAAATAGCCGTTTGCTATATTTGCTATTAAGACCGCATAGTAATTACTTTACCGTTTGTAATAATTACTGTCTTCGAACTATTATAATATCCGTTTGATATGAACTACAACTTTCGTATTAAATTATTTTGGAATACCACTTGTACTTTACTACAGTTGGTGTTGTGGTTTGGATCATAGATTTAATCAGGTAATAGCATTAATGAACGGATAGTCAGGGCAATAATAAATATATATAAAGACGTTATATATAGGATATTCAGACTAGTACTGTGTAAGGAACCTAACTGGAAGTCCAATAGATACGCGATCCTGAGGGTAACACTGCTGGTTTTTTGCCAATTTAGGAATTTATGCTGGTTTAATATTATTTATGCTAGAATTGTTCCCCAACAACAAAATATTTTTTCTAATCTGAAAAATTTTATCTTGATAGAAATGAATTTATATAAAAAGAAGAATAAATAGATTATTCATATACAAGGTTTGTATACTATGTATAGTTATCATACATAGAAAGAAACCGAAGAACTTCTTACTAATTTTATACCACTATACTATTATCAATTGATTTTTACAGATCTACTTATCATCATGTCTAATCTTACCACTGATATGAATAATCTATCAATTTCTTCTCAAACACCTGAGTGTCTGGGTGAAGAATTTTCAGGGAGTGATAATTATATCAGATCTTGATAAGAGGCCTTTGATTGTTGAGGGATATGCCAGGGTAATCATCTTATTTAAATATATCTTAGTATTGATATTGCTGGTTTTTTTCCAATTTAGGAAGCTTATGCTGGTTTAACATTATTTATGCTAGAATTGTTCCCCCACAACAAAATATTTTTTATAATTTGAAAAATTTAATCTTCCAAGAAATTATTTTATATAAAAAGAGAAACGTATAGATTATTCATATGTAAGGTTTATACTATGTATAGTTATCATACATTGAAAGATCAGAAGAAGTTCTTACTAAATTTATATCATCATACTATTATCAATCGATTTTACAGATATAGTATACCATCATGTCCAATTTAACCACCGATATGAATAATCTTTCAATTTCCTCTCAGATATTAATAGTTACCCCTTAATACCATACAACAACTAAGTTAAAACAAGAGCAAGTTATAATTCTACATCAGGGTTAAGTAAGAGTATTTATATTTATACTATTTGAGATAGTTCATCCATTTATCTAAAACAATTCTTACATATGTACTTGACTATATTATGTATTTGATTTTAAAGATGTTCCTCGGTTATATAAAAATTATAAAAAATGTGTAAGAAGCCCTAATTGGAAATCCTGAAATACGTAGTCCGCGGGTAACGCTTGATGTCGAGGCCAAGGACTTGGAACGGCCGAAACTCTTGGCCCAGGTTGTGAGTGTATTCGAACGAACGCAAGATCGTCGGATTAGCCATTGGTGGCAAATTACTGAGAAACTTATTTAAGAGACCTCTGATTGTTGAGATAGTGTGCCAGAGGTAATTATCAGCCTTAACATTCTTGTTATATCTATTAGGTTCTACCTAAGAGATCAGTCAATAATCAACAAGAATAATCATAACAAGAATTATATAATTGGTTTACTAATTAGAATCAACGACTATATAATTTGTAAGTGTTTATATATAATTAATATCCATATTTTAGTATATTACTTGAGATAACCCCTTACAAAATGTATTAATATAGAGTGGTATAAAGTGTATGAATTACAAACAGTGATGAAGAAAATAGTATCTATTATCGATTACTTTTCTGTTCCTTGTATATGTTTGAAAATGAGTATTGAAGATTATTATTATTAGTTACGGTTAGAAACTGTATTTATGTTAAGGCCACTTGTCAGTTTACGTAATAGGAAACTTGGATATTCTATTTAAGTATCAAGGGGTACGAGACCATAAACCAAGAGCTCTAAATAAACAAGTTATTCAAGCACCCAAGTATATACTATTACATTTGACAAACCAACAGATATTAACTTTCAAAATATTAGAAAAAAGGAATAGTAAACTAAACTAAAAAACTTATAAACCCTCTTATTCTATATTACTATAAAATTTGTTTACTCTTTACAATATTCTGCGCCACTGAATTTTAAATTCAGGATGCGAATACTAATGGTTTTTAATATAAAAAATGGTAAAACAATTCTATTTCACTACAATAATCATTATTTGTGCCACAATTATCCAATTCTAGAAAGTTAGTTTGTATTAGAATTTTTTTGGATAACTTACAAAAGCGTCAACCTTTTTAATATATAATCTATTCTCCAAAAAAAAGTCTTCCTTCAATGTTTAAGAATAGAATAAAACTGCTAGATGAGAGATATCTTGCATTGGTCAACAAATTATATTTTTATAAAATTAACTATTCTTTTGTCCCTATAGTTATCTATCATGTTCTTTATTTTTACACTGGAAAATTTTGAACATCTTAAAATTTGAAATTCTTGAAAATAAAAATAATGAAAATATAATTAAAGAAATAGAAGACATAATTATAACGAATTCAAGTAAGAATAGTCGAGTAAAACCTGTCCTTATTTACTTTTTAGAACTATCTATATTTAGCTTACATAACTGTGTTCTACAATAAAACATAGAAATAATTAATGGGTGAACACTCATCTGAAATTATGTTTCATTATATTCCTATTATAAATTATCAAACAACCCATCTGAAAAGTTTACTTAATATAACTGAAAAACTACATTCAAACCATATCTTTGAATCATATTTAACTCCTCAACAACTAATACTATTAGAATATATTTTGTCCATTAAAGATCCTGTTATTAAAGAAAAAATTTGGAATGAATTGATGAATGCTAACTTAGTCCTTAATGTTATCACCACTACCAATCCTTCAATAAATAATTATTCTAACATTACACAGGGCAAAGAAATAAACAGTAATTTACAGGAAAATGCAAGAACATTAGATAGTAAGAAGGACACTTCTAGCAGTGGAAATAAAGAATTAACATTAGATGAAGTTCATGCTGATATTAACCAACTTGATCTCACAGAATTGTCTCAACATATTACTACTCCTGGATTTATTGGAAATTTATCTATGAAAATTAGATATGTTCTTTGGCAATGCGCTATTGATACAGCTTATAAATCACCTAAGAAAATTGAACTAATAAATGAAGATAACCAGCAGAATGATGCATTTGATTATGTACTCCTAGATGAAATAAGTGAAAAAAGTGATAACGATTCTACAAAAATCCCTCCTTCTACTACAGAAAACTTAACCACAAAATCTAACTACACTGATAATTATTCTGATGATAATTATGATGAAGAAGATGATGACTATGATTGCGAACAGGCTGAACCTCAAACAAATAAGACTAAAGAAGCTTTTATCAATGATCAAGGTATTACATTAAAAATAGACGAACAAAACAGGCTTGTTTTAACTATCGAAATATCGACTACTACACTATCAAAACTGCGATCTAATAATTACGATGCTATAATGGAGAATTGGACTAAAACATACCACAGTTTTGAATATGATAAGGAAACAGTCATGAAAAGATTAAAGCTAGAGGCCAATAATGAATTATTAGAAAAAGAAAAAAATAGAAAGAGACCACTAGAGACAGAGGATAATGAAAAGGGAGATATTTCTGATAGTACACCTGAAGACGACGATTCAGGTTATGAAGAAGAAGAACATACGAGCAAAAGACCAAAGCGTGAGAGCATAAGTTTATCGACTGATCTAGGGATTGCAAACCTATCATTGAAACATTTATTGAGTGCTATCCAAACAAACAAGTCAAAGGTTAATTTATCTGACTATGAATTAAAAACGTTGATAACTGACGTTAAAAAAAACAGATCCAAATGGTCATCTGATGATAGAATCGGTCAAGAAGAGCTATATGAAGCATGTGAAAAAGTTGTTTTGGAACTTAGAAATTACACAGAACATTCTACACCATTCCTTAACAAAGTAAGTAAAAGAGAGGCTCCAAATTACCACTTAGTCATAAAGAAATCTATGGATCTTAATACGGTATTAAAAAAACTAAAAACATTTCAGTATGATTCCAAACAAGATTTTGTTGATGATATTATGTTAATTTGGAAAAATTGTTTAACTTATAACTCAGATCCATCCCATTTCTTAAGGGCACATGCCATTGCAATGCAAAAAGATCCTTACAACTAATACCAATGATTCCAAATATAACAATACGAAGTCGTGCTGAAGTTGAAAGAGAATTAGCTGAAATGGAAAAAGATAAAGATTATGAAGATGACGGTGAGGAAGAAGAAGAGGAAGTAGCTGGTTCTGGCAGAAAAGGGTTAAATATGGGTGCTCATAAACCTGCACATGATGATTTTGACAATGACAAAGATAATAAACAAAAATCTGATGATGCAACTGAAGATCAAATATCTGGGAATAACACATCAACTATGTCATCGAATGATACGGGTAAATTAAAGGGTGATCAAACTACATCCATGAATGACTCAGAAAGTAATGATACGAAGAAAAGAGATGATGCAACCTATTTACACGGACAGGATAACTCAATTGAAAATACTGAAACAAAAGTGGAGCCAAATAGCGAGAAATTACACAACACCCCGGATTCTTTAACACAGTCTTCTGAAAAGGCTAATAATAAAGTAAATGAGCATGATTCTAAGACTGATGATGAAAAAACCAAAAGTAGTTCGATAAATAATTCTACACAATCACGTATGACCTATACAAGCAATGTGAAAAATGAAGTTCATGAAGATAATGGTAAGGCCTTAGAGGAGGATAATGAAGAAGAAGAAAAGGAAGAAATAGACGAAACTCAGAATTTTATAGACGAGGTTGATGATGACAGAGATGACATTGAAATGTCAGTCTGGAAATCTGCCACTGCTAAATGCAGAGCTGAAATATGTTTGAAAAGAAGTGAATATTTCACAAATAATCGAATTAATACATTGTCTAAAGCTTTGCTAAAAGATCCTAACAAACTGAAGGATCATTCACTATTGTGGCAAGAATATAAACAACAAAAAGAAATAGAATTGTTGCAGCAAAAGCTGGAACAAGAATCTATTATGAAAAATGGGTTTGGTACATATTTCAAGGAAGATGAAGAAGAACAAAATATTTACGATACAGCCACAAAAGTTCTTTTTGGAGGTAACACCGTTGCTGATATAGATTATGAAAACTCAACTCTGCTTCAAGAGTATAATATTGTTAACACTTTGCCTAACCTTGAATATAATGGTATACCTAGCGAAGTTTTGGATAAACAAGAAAATTCCTACATTAATCGGTTGATTGAAACTGGCGAAAGCCATCATAGTATTTATCAAAAGAATGTAGGTAAGGGTATGTCTGTACAAATGAATGCAAATATTTCTTTGATACAACAAATCAGACATATATGCCATAAGATATCAATTATAAGAATGCTTCAAAATCCTCAGTACCTACAAAACACTAAAAATTCACAGAGCAGTTTTAACATCTCGAAACACAAATTTTCATATAATGACATCAATGATACAATTGATATTGATCCAATATCTCAAATGAACACACATGACTATAGAAATAATAAAGAACTCATCTGGAGAATTATGCATAAAAATGTATCCAAAATTTCCATGGCTAACGGTTTTGAAACCACGCAACCTTCGGCAATCAATATTCTAACTGAGATTGCGAGCGATTACTTATCTAACCTAATCAAGACTATGAAATTACATCAGGAATCCAATAGTTTAAACAATAAAACTACAGAAGAAATCCTGCATCTAACATTATTGGAAAATGGTGTTCCTCGTCCAGACTCTCTATACTCTTATATTGAAAATGAATTTAAAAAGAAAACCAAAAAGCTTAGAGATATTAAATCCAAACTAGAATCGTTTTTGAAAGATTTGCTAAGACCTACACTGCAAGAACTTTCCGAAAGAAATTTTGATGATGAAAGTGAAAATTTCCTTACTGGTAACTTTACAAGTGAATTGACAGGGGAAGACTTTTTTGGTTTCCAAGAACTTGGTTTGGATAAAGAATTTGGCATTCTAAGTTCATCTGTGCCGCTACAATTGTTAACTACACAATTTCAGGCTATTGATAGTGAGAAAAAGGTTCAAATTAACAAGGTTCAACCAGAAGAAATTAGTTCGATTAATTACTATAAAGTTATTAAGAAAGATATCCAAACAAACAATTGTTGTAAAATCCTTAAACCTTTATTAGAAAAAGCATATGAAAAATCAAAAATTTATTCACTCAGACCTGTTAAGAATGGTCCTACGATTAAATCTCCAAGTTATGATCCAGAAAACGATGCATATATCATACTTGAGGATGAAGAAATGCCACAAAAAAAAGGATCTTCTAAATTAAGATTACCGCCAACTGGTAGGATTAGTACAGCATACAAAAAAAAACCAATTGCTAATGCTTTTTTCATTCCTGAACCATCTTCTACTAGTTTAGAAACTTCTCAAATAGATGACCCTAAGTCTGGTGATAATTCTAATGATGGTGTGAGGCAATTTTTAATCACCGATGAAAGTCTTAACTTTGAAAATTCTTCATCTGTTCAAAGTCCAACTAAGAGTATAATTGAAAATAGTAATGCCACAGTGGATTCAACTATTCAAGACACTGATACACTAGCTACTGAATCATTTTCTCTCGAGTTACCTAAGATAGAATAAAAAGTCTATTTGTGTTTTTGTTACTATCATAAAGTAATCATTGGTACCTTTATTGTTATTATCACTTATATAATTATATATATTTAAGGAAATAATTACTATACATTCCATAGAGCATCATGAAAAGATATACTTTTTATATGATGTTAATACAGCGTCTTTAGTTTCATAGTTCACTAAAGAAGTTCTCTGTTTCTTCAAACACGCAACCTTCTATCTTTTCGAAAAATGTCATCGGGATTAGAACAAGATGAAACATTATCAGCAAAAAATACAACCAATTTGAATAAATGATATAAAAAAACTAATGAACATATCGTATGTAATGCAAGCCAATCGTCGTTGTAAACCATACACATTTAGCGTACAAGTCGAAAAGATCACTTATAACCTTATAATTACTTATATATATGTTTAAATTACCTACATTTGGAAAAAACAGTGGAGGGCGAGCATTAATCCCAGATATGTCTAATATAGATCAAAGACCTCGTCATTTACTTGTTGCAAATTGCCCTAATAACAAATATGCTTTAGCTAATGTTGCTGCTGTATCACCAGGGGATTTCCCAGATAATATTTACATTATTGTTGATAATTTATTTGTTTTCACTACAAAACATTCCAATGATGTGGCACCAGGTACCATTGGTTTAAATGGTAATCAACGTACATGGGGAGGTTGGTCGTTGAACCAAGAAACACAAGTCCGTGCATTTGACTTATTCAAGTATTCTGGGAAACAGCCATACTTGGGTTCTTTAGACATTGAAATATCTTTTAGAAGTAGAGGTAAGGCTGTTAGTACCCCTTTTGACCAAGATGAATTAGCTCATGTTTTCATTCAAAATTTCGAATCTCAAATTCTTTCTCCAACTCAATATTTAATTATGGACTTCAAGGGACATTATTTTGACCTTACTATAAGAAATATTCAAGCTATTGATTTGGCTGATGTTGAGATGAGTGGTCAAATTTTAACGAATATTGAAGCAAAGGGTATCTTAACCAAACAAACACAAATCAATTTCTTTAAAGGCAGAGATGGTTTAGTAAATTTGAAATCAAGTAATCCCTTAAGACCAAGATCAGATGCTGTCATTAGAGCTGACTTTAAATTTGAAGACTTAGGTGTTGGTGGTTTGGACAAAGAGTTTACTAAGATCTTTAGAAGAGCCTTCGCCAGTAGAATTTTTCCTCCATCTGTAATCGAGAAATTGGGTATTACACATGTTAAAGGTTTGCTTTTATATGGTCCACCTGGTACTGGTAAAACCTTAATTGCTAGAAAAATCGGTAAAATGTTGAATGCTCGAGAACCAAAAATTGTCAATGGTCCTGAAATTCTAAGCAAATATGTGGGTTCATCAGAAGAGAATATCCGTAATTTATTCAAGGATGCAGAAGCAGAATACAAAGCTAAAGGTGAGGAGTCCTCTTTACATATAATTATATTTGACGAGCTGGATTCTGTTTTCAAACAGAGAGGTTCCAGAGGTGATGGTACTGGGGTAGGAGACAACGTTGTCAACCAGCTGTTGGCCAAAATGGATGGTGTGGATCAATTAAATAACATTTTAGTTATTGGTATGACTAATCGTAAAGATTTAATTGATAGTGCCTTATTACGTCCTGGTAGATTTGAAGTCCAAGTGGAAATCCATCTACCTGACGAACCTGGTAGATTGCAAATTTTTGAAATTCAAACTAAAAAAATGAGAGAGAATAACATGATGGATTCTGATGTTAGTCTTGCAGAATTGGCTGCCTTAACAAAGAATTTCTCTGGTGCTGAAATTGAAGGTTTAGTTAAGAGTGCAAGTTCATTTGCTATTAATAAGAATATCAATATTGGCAAAGGTGCCACTAAATTGAATCCTAAAGATATTGCAAAATTGAAAGTTAAAAGAGAAGATTTCATGAACGCACTTAAAGAAGTCACACCTGCATTTGGTATTAGTGAAGAAGATTTAAAGACTTGTGTGGAAGGAGGTATGATTACATATTCTGATAGAGTCAACTCCATATTAAAGAATGGTGCTCGTTACGTTCGTCAAGTACGTCAAAGTGAAAAATCTAGATTAGTGTCATTATTAATCCATGGTCCACCAGGTTCTGGTAAAACTGCTCTTGCGGCAGCAATTGCATTAAAGTCTGAATTTCCATTTATTAGGTTAATTTCACCTACAGAAATCTCTGGTATGTCAGAGAGTGCCAAGATCGCATATATTGATAACACTTTCAGAGATGCTTACAAGTCACCATTGAACATTCTAGTGATCGATTCTATCGAAACATTGGTAGACTGGGTCCCAATTGGTCCTAGATTTTCCAACAACATTTTACAAGTATTAAAAGTTGCTTTGAAACATAAACCTCCTGAAGGTCGTCGTTTATTGATTATGACTACCACATCAGCATATTCTGTCTTACAACAAATGGATATTTTAAGTTGTTTTGATAATGAAATAGCCGTACCAAATATGACAACATTGGAGGAATTTAATAACGTCATGGTTGAGACCGATTTCTTAAATGACAAGGACCGTGCCAGAGTGTTAGAAGCATTGAATCAAGTCAATCCACGCTTGAATATTGGCATTAAGAAGGCTTTAACTAATATTGAAACTGCAAGACATGATTCTGATCCTGTCAGTGAGATAGTAGAATTAATGAGTCAAGCAATTTAACATAAAATTTGTGATGATGTGTCTATAAGATGACTATATATAGGGACTGACACTTTTTTTTTAGATAATAGATATCTTTTTTGATCTAGTATATAACATTGAGGAATCCATGCATACTTATATATTTACTGGTATATATGTAGAAAAATAAAAAAGATTGCAGCGTTGTTATGTTAACAAATTGTGCTCGTTGTATAGTTTACTGTTGTAATTGTAATATGACGAAGTTCTTAAGCAAGAACCAAAAAATCGCTTTGGAAAAAAAATTAAACGCTGATAAGTTCTCATTGAAGAATATAAATCTATAGAGAAATCAAATAACAAAGGTAAGGATATTGAAAGATGAATAAACAAACGAAACAAATAATTCTATCCGAACAACTTCTTAGCACTTTCACAACTATGTAAGTCACTTTCACACCAAAAAATTCATAACATTAAGACCAATTATGAACAAATAAGTATATCAATTAGTTCTTAAACATTATAAGACTGCTAGCGATTCCAATCCTGTTCTGTGTTCAGGAATACTAGGTGTCTTTCCACTGGTGTTTATACCATTCAACTACAAGCATTGGTTCATCAAGAAACTTAATAGCATCATTTACTAATTTCAATTCAGAATGTTTCATTAATGTATCTATCGAGTTACCACCAGTATTATGAAGCTGGAAAGTAATCTGGTTTAACTTTTACAAGTTGGAAATAGTGTCTTCCTTTAATAACACAACATTATAATTTTCATGATTTCCTAACTCTGGTTCATATGAGGTGTCTTTATCCCCATCCCTATTAATAAGCCCATCTTCTTCCGTATTCACAATATTCAATATTTCATACTAAGTTGGTACTGAGTTATTGCATTCAAGTTTACAATAGTTCAGATCTTTATTTATCAGTAATGGTAATGTAGTTCGAATTTGGTGTCTATTACTTAAAAACGACATCATCTTGATATTCAACTTTTCAATGGAACATTTTAGTAAATATTTGCAGATACAGTAACTGTTAAAAATGTTTGTTGACCACAATCTCAAATCCAAGGATCCATATCAGCATGGAATTCCTCCTACCAATGTTATTTCCTTCGATTTCTTTCCATAACTGACTCATATATTTTATCATATTTTTCTTCCAGGCAGGTGGCGTGCTAGTGTGTCTCTGGATAATGCTGATAGATTGATTCTTTTGTTAAGCTTGGGATTATATTTCCTCTCCTTGTAAAACTACTGGGGGTTGAATCCATTCATATTACGGAAAAACTTGTATGGGGATGGAGGAATATTTGAATCTATTTTTATTCTTATGTTATTAGAGATGGTTTTCTTAACATTTCATAAGCAGAATTAGACAGGTTTATTTCTACATACTTTCTATATAGCTTAGCTATTTCTTTGATCGATATCCGTTGTAACAGATTTAAAAATATACCCTTCACATACAACTTTTCTAAAAAAATCTACGACCGTTTTCTCACTGACACTATTTTGCAAACATAATGAAACAGTCGATTGATATTCTTCCCAATTATATTCACCAACATCGTCAGCATGACATTGTCTTAATTTCTCTGATAGGTCAAATATGACATCAATAGTAACCGAATAGAACAGTGATTTGTCAATGTTATCATGTTGAAAAGTAATATCCAAGCAGTTGTAATATAATGCATTTTCAACATAACTGCTCAATTGTAATTCTTTTCATACGAGATTGCTCCTTATATTCGATTAATTTTGAAACAAACAATTAAAGAATTTTCATCCATCCATCATTTAGACTGTATTTACTTCTTCTAAAAATTGACGATTATTTTTTTTAGTTTATGAGATCTTTGGTTAAAACAATCTATAAATTTACCATTTTCTGTTAATCAATTCTATTAGTTCGGAAAATTGAAAACGTGTTTGTTGGAGAGTAAATTCCCTCTAATTTCTTTGGAATGGGCATGTATTCTAGAATAGCATGATCAGGATTATGTTTTAATCCAACTGTAATAAAATTATAAGTATTTTCAATTTTAAAGTATAAAGAAAAGCCACACTAAAAAATTTTTTAAATATAAATTTATTTTATATTTGGTCTATCCACAACCAGTCTCATTTTGGTGGTAAAGATATTAGGAGTTAGTTAAACATTTATTCTACAAAATATAAAAGGTTTAATTCGACACTCAAGCTTAACCAGTAACATTAGGGATAATATCAAGAATGTCCTTAATTGTATTAGTTAATTGATCTTTTTTTTTTTTTTTGGACCAAAGGGGCTGTCAAATGACTAATAAGGGATAGTAGTTAATAACTTGTAAATCAATCCATATGCATTCTTTTTGTTAATCAAGATAGTTTCAAGATCCACAAGTCTACTGCCAATGTCTTGTCAAATGGCCCATAGGATTCTAATGGAATACTATGAAGGGTATTTTTTATAAGTAATTACAAACATGTACTGAATAATACCAATATGATAAACAAAATTATGTAAAGCGTGTATAAGGTAGATTACAGAAAAAATGATTTATAATTTCTGTACGATGACTGTTGAAATAGAAGGCTCTAGAATGGAATAGAATGAATCAATAGAATTTAAAATGTACATAAGTCAATAAAAATAAATCTCACAATAGAAACATCTCAATAGTAAAAACAACATTAAAAAGATGTTTTACTCTTCCTGAATTAAATACAGTGGAATACAGTGATTAACTATTATATTCGATACTTGTGTCCAAGTATGTATAAGGAACATGAAGTAATTGATATTCCGAAATATCAGCCTCACCATTTTTTATAATTAATATATTAATATTACTCTATATTAACACTTTTTATGTAATTTTTATATGATAGAATAGCAACTTTGGGAAAAAAGATATATATAACTGTTGAAGAAATACGTCATAAGTTAAGAATGCTTGATCATAGTAATATTAGCAAGAAAAATATATAAATTTTACTGAAATGTAATTTTGTGGGAAATCTTACTACAAAATTTTTTAACACTAAGTACATTCAAAAATACTATGTATCACCTTTGAGGTTTTTCATTTTAAGTTTTTAGCCAAAATACACATCTTTTTACATTTTTTCAATATGTTTATTTTTTTTAAACATGAAATAAAAAAAAAAAAAAAATTTTTTAAAAAAAAAAAAACCCCCCAAAAAAAAACCCCCCCTTTCCCCCCCCCCCCCCCACACCTTCTTCCAATAGCTTCTTACAGAAATCTCTTGGATTTAAAAATTAAAATGATAAATTTAAAAGGTTTTCCTCATAAAAACATATGTTTTCACATATTTTTAAAAATAACTTGCTAGTTATTCAATAGAGCCTCAAACACATTCTCTGATCTTGTTTTGAAGCTCAAGTACATTTATTTACACTATATATATATTCTATTTTTGTATTCATGACACAATACATTTGAATATGTACTAAATTGATAGTCATTTCTCTTCGTGCATAATGATATTTTCAAAAGCTCTGTTTTCACGTGTTAAAAAAGACAACATTTTCCAACCTGTGGAGGGTAACTGTTTACTGTTTTGGGAAGTAGAAAATTTTTTTTTTTTTTGGAGAATTGAAAAAAAAAATAAAAAGTTGCTAAGATTTGAAATATTTATGCTAAAAGAATATATATATATATTGTTACAACTCATACTTGTATTCATAGCTGTTTTCTTTTTCTGGGTTATTCAGCAATATCTGTTCAAAAAAAAAAAAGTATAGAACGTCAACTAAAAGGATCCACCCCAATAGAAGCTTCAAATATGGCTCCTCCAACATTTCGTCCAGAAAATGCCATTAAGAGAGCAGAAGAATTAATTTCTGTGGGCAACAGTCAAGCGGCCTTACAATCTCTTTATGATTTTGTGACAGCCAAAAGAGTTCGTTGGACTCAACCAGCTACTTTGGAACCAATCGTTTTTAAGTTCTTAGAACTAGGTGTTGAATTAAAGAAAGGTAAGATGATCAGAGATTGTTTGCATCAATATAAGAAGTTGATTCAAGGCACTCCAGAAGGTTTGATCTCCGTTGGTGTTGTAGCTCGTAAGTTCATCGACATTGTCGAAAAGAAAATTGCCAATGAACAAGCCAAAGAGGAAGAAAGACACGTTGATGTCGATGATTTAGAAGGTGGTGTTACACCAGAAAACTTATTAATTTCCATCTATGAAGAAGATCAATCTGTTGGTGGTTTCAATGATGAAACTTTTACATCTTGGGTCAGATTTACTTGGGAATCTTATCGTTCTGTTTTAGAACTTGTTAGAAATAACTCCCAATTAGAAATCACATATTCTGGTGTTGTGAGCAGAACAATGCAATTCTGTTTAAAATATAACCGTAAAAATGAATTCAAGAGACTTGCAGATATGTTACGTCAACATTTAGATGCTGCTAATTACCAACAAAACAAGAATGGTACTAATATTGTCGATCTAAGTGATAATGATACTTTACAACGTTATTTAGATCAACGTTTCCAATTAGTCCAATGCTCTGTCAAATTAGAGTTGTGGCACGAAGCCTTCAGAGCTGTCGAAGATGTGTACCATTTAATGAAAATGTCCAAGCGTGCACCAAAGATGTCTACTTTAGCTGCCTACTACAAAAACATTGCCAAGATTTTCTATGTCTCTGGCGATTCACTATTACACACCACTGCCTGGAATAAATTCTATGAACTCTACTCCTCTAATCCAAATGCCACAGAAGAAGAATTCAAAGAATATGCTTCCACTATTTTGTTATCAGCTTTAGCAATCAAGTTAGATGTTTTACCATCAGTTGGATTCGATTCACAGCTACGTTTGTACCGCTTAGTCGGTCTAGAAAGTAAGCCCTCTAGAAAGGAAATCATAAATAATATCTTAAATAGTGATATTACTCCAAAAGTCGACACAAATGTTATGGAATTATACAATTTGATTGAAAATGACTTTTCCATTGAAAACATTCAATCTAAGTTAGAAACTTTACTACCTAAGTTAGCAACTTTGCCATATTTCGCTCAATACTCAAGTCAAATTAGAGATGTTATTTTAAGAAAACTTTTTGTTGAAACATCCATGAAGTATGAAACTATTACTATTGATGAATTATTTAAGCTGGCCACTTTACCAGAACCAATGAGCTTAGGACCTTGGGAAATTGAAAAGACTTTATTACAAGCTGCTATGGATGATTATGTCTCCTTCACCATTGATCAAACCAATAACACCATTAAGTTTGTCAGGGATCCATTTGAGCAGTTCCTTGTCGCTTCTGCTGCAACTGCTACAGAAGAACCTGAACAAGAAGAACCAAAAGAAGATGAAGTCGAACTAGTTGAAGGGGACGAAAAGGAACCAAAAACTATGGAAAACGAAGAAGGAGAAACTGTTGCTGAACCAGAAGTTATTGTTACTCGTAACAGTTACATCAGAAACAAATTATCTCAATTATCCACTGCTTTACATGAAAACGAAAACTACAATGAAATTTCCTACTTAGAGAGGGTCAGATTAGCTCGTGAAAGTTTGATATCTCAAACTAAAGCTTCTATCGAAAGGGCCAAAGAAGCTGCGGAAGAACGTGCTAAGAGATCTCAAGAACATAGACAAAGACGTTTGCAAGAATCTGAGGCTCGTTTTGAACAAGATGCTGAATTAAGACAAAGACGGATGCTTGAAGAAAAAGCTGCCATGGAAGCTAAGTTAGCTGAGGAAGCTCACCGCCGTTTAATTGAAAAGAAGAAGCGTGAATTAGCTGCCTTAAAGGAGGCAGAAGCTTTGAAAGCCATTGAAGAAATTAATGCCAATGGTAATGTCTACATTGATCCTGCAGAAGCTAAGAACTTAGATTTGAAAGAATTAAGAAGCATCCTGGTTAATCAATTGTCCAAGGATAAAGCTGAATTAGAAGAACGTGTCAACTATTCTGTCAAGAAATTAGATCATACTGAAAGAGCTTTGAGAAAGACAGAATTGCCTATCTTACAAAAGGAGGCAGATACATTGAAAGAAGCTGATATGGTTAAATATAAGGCCATGACAGAGAAGATTATTGAGGCCGCTAATTCTGAACATGAAGCTATGCTAGCAGATTATGAACGTGTCAGCCATGTTTGTGATGAAGTTAAACAATTGAGAGACAGATTATTCCAGGCTAGAGCCGAAGAATATCAAGCAGTGCAAGGTGCTAAGAGAGAAGCTTTTGAAAAAGCCAAACAAGAGAGACTTGAAAAAGTTAGAAAGGAACGTTACGAAGCTGCTATTGCTAAACGTAAACAAGAAATTGCAGAAGCCAATAGATTAAAACGTTTACAAGAACAAGAAGCTATTGCTCGTAGACAAAGGGAAGTCGAGGAAGCTTTGGAACAAAAGGCTGCTGCTTCTAAAGCTGCATCTAGAATCCCAGCTGCTGCTCCTGTTGTAGCCAAGAATAGAGCCGATCTTGATGCTATTGCTCGTAGACAAAGAGAAATTGAAGAAGCTGTTGAGAAAAGAGCTGCTGCTGCTGCTAACAACAAGCAATCTAGTGGATCTAAATATGTTCCACCATCAGCTCGTGTTGCCCCAGTTGCCAAGAAGACTGCTAGTGAATTAGATGAAATTGCTCGTAAACAAAGAGAAATGGAGGAAGCTATTGAAAAGAAACTTTCTGGCAAGTCTGTATCTCCATCTCCATCTCCAGCTGCTGTCAATTATTCAAATGGATCTTCTGAAGGTTCTGGTAAACCATTGAGTTTCGCTGAAAAGATGAAATTGAGAAGACAACAACAACAAAACAAATAATTCATGAAATAAATAGATAATAAATATAAGTAAACAAGTATATAATTTTGTACATTTTAACTAAGATTTTATAAAAAAAAAGTTCTGAAAACAACAGAAGATATGTCTTGGTAATATAAAACTATATACTTGGTTTGTTTATTTCTTTATTGAAGCAAATTGCTTATTTTTGCAAACTCGGGATATATAAATATAATTAGTCTGGGTTCTTTTACTATATATTACTACTTCCGAACCAGGCCTACTGAAAAAATCCCAGACTGAAATATATGGAATCGATATCTATATTCTTAAAAATTATTTATCTTTATTGTCATGCTAAAAATCTCGATAATTTAAGGATTATATATTTTATACTACAAAGAAAGGAATTTTTTTCTTTATTTTCACATCTATAAAATCAAGATAGTAAGGACAGAACCAAAGAGGGCGAGGAAGGAGTTAGGAATGACAATATTTTGAGTAGTAATACTTTTCGATTGTAAGGAACCGATAGAAGATGCTCATGCAGTTGAAGATTTCTTATCACTGGATATAACAGACAGTACTACTTTAGTAGATTATTTAGCATCATTCTCACAAAAAAAAAAGAATTATCTTGGATATTACCTTTCTTTTGCAAAGTTTGGAATGAGGTACATGAGAAATTACCAGTGATCACAACTGTGCCACAGATTGTAGACACATTATTGAAACCATCTATGATTTTCAATTGATTTTTATTAGCAAAGACAAAACCACCACCAATAGTGGTCAAATTGTAACAATCTAAAACAGTCAACTATTTATTAGAATTGACAGAAAAAGTTCGATAAACAGCAGCCAATTCAGATAAAGTCGAATCGGATATAAAATTATTGATAAAAGTCAAAGAAGCATTAACTGATTGTAAAGATTTAAAAGAGGCAGTCTGAACATCTTTTAAAGTAATGTTATTGGCCCAAACTAAATTTCGAAGGACACAGTGGTTTGTTCACCATTGAAAGAGAAATCTAAAGCATCAGAGGCAAATTTCAAAGCAGAATTGAAGGAAGTTAAGTATCTTTTATTATTAATATTTAATACACTAACTTTTGTCAAAGTAGAAAATTCGTCTACAGTTTTTAAGGTAGTATCTAAGACTAAAATGTTATTTACATTTTGTCAGTGTGTGACAAAATCAGAGACAGTAGATAAAGTGGTCATATTAATGGTATAAACTTCTTCTAAAGAATCAAAAGAGGTTGTTGTCAAAATAATTTAATCTATCATGCCCAAAGAACCTGTGATAATCTTTAAGTTATCTGCAGTGAAAATGACCAATTCAGTATCATTATTTAATATCAATGAACCTTCTAATTGTTCTACATTAGCTAAAGCAGCAGATTACCTAACCATGTTTTATAACCGGAGTATACAACTGTTAGTAGATGTAAGGTTTGACACAGCAAAAGCAATCGAACCACTTAAAATGATCAGTTATTAATGTAGATTTAAATTTCATTAAGCATTAAATATTACATTATTTTTTTATCAAATAATCTCTTTGAATCCAGAAATATTAGATAGTAGAATGATTTTTGTAAATATAATATGCATGTTTCAAAATACCTAAAAAATTTTTTGAAAAAGAGGAACAAAACTAAAATAAACCAAAGAACAAATAAATCTACTCAGTTAGACACACCTTATCTTTATGACTACAAATACTAAGATATGTAAATGTACTAATTTAGTCTTTTAGTAAAAGTAGATAAAAGATTACGAAGAAAGAAGGTATTTTGAAGGAAAGGTGAACTTTATTTTACTAATTTAAAAAAAACAAAACCACTCTGATCTGACCTGCTTTGATCTTAGTAAAAAATCTTAAACAAAACAAAACATAAAGATCTGCGTATTATTTCGTTAATATTTTTTGTACATATTGCTCGAGCCTGGCGAGATCTCGAAAAGTAACAGAAAAAGAATTGGAAGAGAACGCATCGTTTCTTTTTTATATTGCTTCAAAAATGTGAAATACTAAGTTATTTTTATGTATATTTATTTACTTCCCCTCCCTCCAGTTTCGTAATAGACCAATTCTTGTGTGGAAACAGCAGTGTAATTGTTGATCACTTTTAACAGTTTACAAAAAAGACCTAACAGACTTTCACTTAATTCCACGGATAAAGTAAGGCCTTTGAATATTTTCCCAATGTTTTCTAGAGGAACAAGTTAGGTCATTTAGTTTTTTTTCTTATCTTTCTCCTTTTTTCCTCCGCCTCTTTTCACTTTTTTGTGTTTAATTAATTTCTACTTTGTTTTCTTCAACTCTCTTAATATTTGTCTACTTGAATCAAAAATGATGATAATACGCAATTCCGTTTTGTATATATACACATAAATATCCATATCTATTAATAAATGTCTTAAATTAGTTAAAGTTATAATATATTGAGAGGATAAAAAAAAAAAAACCAATCCTTAATTAATATACTTATAGCGGATACACTCATTTTATTTACACACGGACACTATCACCATGCTTAATTCTCTAAAGATCCAAGCGTTATTGCAACATTTCTTAAAACCTGTATCTTTAGACGAACCAATATCCTTTAAGACGTCTCCATTACAATCTGTTGTCCTCATCTCATCTCTGAATGGTGCCATCATATCGTATGCAAACAGTGATGAAAGTAATACTTCTATAAATAACCTTAAAATGGTATGTCTTTTATGTAAAGACAGATGGTCAGAAGATGAATCGAATTTAGAGGAACAATCTACCAAATGTTGTTATAGATACCAATGGCAAGTAAATAATGGTAAACCTTATGAGACAAGAATATATACTTACGAGATTGAAGAGATGCATGTGGTTATAGCACATATACCTGAATCTGACTTGATTGTACTTTTCACTGCTAATAAAGATGATTTCCCATATGGCTTAATGGTGTTAAAAATGAAACATACATTACAAGCAATTAGTAATTTATATGGTTACAGATTAAGCTAGTTTAAGACAAGAGACAAATAAATTTCAAAAAAAAAAAAAGAGTGGGAAGGGACAGATGCCAATATCAGAACAATATTATATACAGTCTGATATTTTTAATGTCTCTCTTTCTTCCCTTTCCTCTGTTAAATAGCCTTATCACAAAGGTTTCCCCCATTTTTTGAAATCTATCTTTTTTTTTTCAATGAAAAAGTTAAGTGATAAAATAAAAGAAAAAGAAAAGGAAAAAAACATTAAGACTAAGAGAGAGGAGAAGAAGAAGAAGGAGAGTATGGGACCTGACATATCATATTTATACATATATTTTCTCCATTTTATACATAGACATACACGTATGTAATATACCTATCACTGTTAATATAGGTAGATATATACATCTATCTATCTATATACATACATATATATATATATATATGTATATATGATAAATGTCAGTTTGAATGAAGACATGTCGGAGGGCGAGCTGAAATCAAGCATTAATGAACAAATCGAAACTTTCATTAAATCCAATAATTGTTCACAATTTACTGTAAAGGGTGCTGTGTTAAAAGGTGCTATCTATAACGATTCAAGTAAACCAAAGACCAAATGGGACGACATAATTAATTTCCAATCCGAATGGAAATCGAAACTAAGATCGAATATCGTGATATATTTTAATGAATTACCCAAGAATGTTTCATTGGGTACTAAGAAAAACTTCAATAGAAACAAACTTATATTTAAGAAAAAATTCCAATCGTATAACACCACAATTTCACCTATCTTTAACCAACGAGTCAATTTAGTTATTGTGGATGCATACCATAACCTACAACCCATGATTCTTCCATATAAGACGAATATAAAAATATGGGATATAAACAAGACTGCGCAGTTCTTCAACAAAATGGATATTAAAGTCCCACAGTTAATTGATTTAGAGAAAGATCAACTTGAAACACGGCATGATAGCATACAGTATTATAATAACGATCCGTATGTGTATCTATTTGATAGACTTCAATCGTATAAGCCAATAATTTGTAAACATTGGGATGGAACCAAGTTAAAAGACGTATTATCATATCCGAAATTGTATATTAATTCATATGGGAAATGCCCCTTCCAACAAGAAGATATTGATAAGAATGATATGTTTATTAGTAATGATACACGTTCAGACAAAATTAGGAAAAGATATTATCGTGATGAAATAAATAAGAGATATGCAATAAAATTGAAGAGACTGTATATGTTTCATGCAAATATTAGGAAGACTTTAACAGATCAAACAAATAGTTACATTTCAATCGACACATATCACGACTGTTTAGATTCTAAGAGATTATTTGATGAAATGAATAAAATCAAATTGCAAAGGACAAGGACAAACTTTAAATTTATGAGTTTCAATGAGTATGATTCAAGGGAGTATTTGTATAACGAATTTTCTCAAATTCCCGATAATGATATAATTGATGTACAAGAATATTATAACAACAACAACAACAACAACAACAACAATAATAATAATAATAATTATAGTGATAACTCGTCGCAAGATACATTAGAGACTGAATTAGGTAGTGATGCCAAATTATCATCCTTAAATGATTTTGAGGCAAGAACAGATCTGCAAAAGGATGTGGATGCTAGTGGATTTAATTCCATTAATAGATCCTCAAAATATCTCTATTGTGAGAATTGTCAAACTAAATTTTCTTCATTGAAAGCGCACAGGAATAGTCATAGTCATGTATCATTTGCCAAAAATGATTCAAACTTCCATGAAATAGATAAATTCATAAAGCATTTGCACGGAGAGAAATGGTGATTAATACCAGGATAATTCACGTATACGCACACAATAAGAAATCAGTCATTTAGCAATCAGTATGTGCAATTATTCATATAGGTGTGTGCCTGAACATTATATATTATTTATTTATCTATCTATCTAAGCCTTTTAACCTGTTCTACTCCTCCCCCCACCATATTCACGTTTAGCATGAGAGAACAACAACAACAACAAAAAAAAAAGGACTACTTTCAGAAGTGTCACGGGTTTTTAAAAAACCGTCATGTCGATTTATTTTTCTTTTTTTTATTTCTTCTTGAGCTCGTTGAGAATTCCGTCTTAAGTGGAAGACAAGCAAAAAAAAAAAAAAAACAAAACAAAATCAAAATCGAAACCTAAAACCCACAAACCCGCAAAGCCTTTCTCTTCTTTTTACTAGTTTCCCTCCCAAAGTAGAAACAATCAGTAATGACGGCTTCTTTTTTTTTTTTTCTTTTTCCTTTCCTTGCTTCCCTCGGAGTCCTTCCGGTTTGGTCAATGAACCCAACAAAGGAAGAAAGTCAGTCACACACGACACACACGACACACACAACACACGCAGAGAAAGAAACAGAGAAAAGTGGGAAAAAAAAACCTTTCGTCGCAGCCAAAATTAAACCCGCAGAAACTAATCAAAAATTCATTCTTTCAATTCGGGACCGTTCCCAACGGAAAACATAAACAGCATTTATTCCCACAAAAACAAAGGCTGCCTGTTTACTCCTTACTTTCCCTCTCTCTCTTCCTCTTCCTCTGCCCCTCTGCCCACAGCGCAGTGTATGCAAAATACACATAAACAAAACCGGGAAAAAACAAACAAACCTGTCCACGGGTATCTATTTCCGCATCACTGCGTGCTATCCCGCACCTGGCATATTTAAACGGAATGATTTTCCCTCGTATGGATGCGGGAACGGTGCAATATGGTATGTTTGTTTACTTGCAATCCCGTTCCCCTTGTATACTCTTGTTTACAAAACTGATCCAGTTATATAATGTACTAGTAGTAGAAATACACAATCCATTATCTCATCCACTTTAAATATTTACGTCTAATAATTTCCCATTCAAATTCCAGTTGTTTCTAGGTCGAGTCCTCTTCATTGGATAATCTTTTCCATTTGTATCACACTGATTTCATTTCCATTCCAATAGTGAGAACCACCGCCAAATTATAAATCCCGGAGAAAATAAAGTAAAATAAAATAAAATAAAATAAAATAAAATAAAAAAATAAAAAAGACAATGTCTCCATATCATCTTATCGTTAGAGACGGTAGAAAACTAGCTTATGTTAAACATGAACCAACCCAACAATTTTTCAGTGGTAGGGAAATAATTCCAAACAAAGAAGTAGTCTGTTCTTTCATTAGATTATGTTCAAAGGATTCGGGGAAAGAAAGACTTTATTACCCATTAGAAAATGAAAATAAGTTTTATTTTGAAGACCTTAAACCAGGTAATCTCTTCATTACACCAATCGATGAGTTAAAAGAAGATGACGTCATCAACGAGACGCTTCTAAAGGCTTTAACAGAGAACAATCCAAATTTACTATCCACTGAGACTGAAGGTATTGAATCATCATCTGTACTTGAAAATGAGAACGAGAACGAGAACGAGAATGAGAATGAGAATGAGAATGAGAATGAAAATGAAAATGAAGAAGTAACTGAAGAATCTGCTGTATTACCTGAACAAAGACATCATTCAAGTCTTGGTTGCACCTGTATCTTAGATAACAATCCTGAATTAGACTCAAGTGATTTCCCTCTGTTGTGGAAGAACCGTAAAAATGCCAACATATATTCATTATTTTTCACATTTTACAATGAATTTGATATTTTATGTCAATATCACCATAACGGACATGTTTGCAACAAAATAATCACATTCAAGAATAAGTTGCAATCATCAAAGGATAGAACTAAAGCAATGGAGAAGCATTTTAAAGTCGATCATGATATGAGGGCCGTCGACTTAAGCCAAATACCAACAATGTTATGTTTTGATAGACCCAATGTCCAAAGACTAAGTTCAGATATTTATAGAATTATAACAAAGAATAGAATTGGGGTGACAAGTCCTCCTAAAGTTCCTGTTACAATAACTCCCACAAAGATAGAAGAAGTGCCAATAGAAAGAAGTGCTAATGTGTACGATTTCACATTGGCAGAAAAGGCATTTATCGATACAGCTAAATTATTTAGGAAGTGGAATATACCATATCAAATATTCGATGATCCTGATTTCCAAGCCTGGGCTAAGATGTATATGAAAGAATGGGATTTTTCAAATAATGGTAGGTTAACTAAATAGATTTGTTCCTATTATATTGCCTTTTGTCTCCCCTTTTATACATAAATATAAATATAAACAATAAATAAATAAATAAATAAATACAATTGATAAGCACATTAGATGTAATCAATCATATGACACTTATCAAGAAAGCTTAAAAATACCCTATTTAACATCATTTCAAGGTCAATAATACACGATATTCCAAGAGTATACAATACATACATACATACATACATACATACATACATACATACATACATACATAATATATATATATATATACATATATTTAAATTCCAAACTATTTTCGTGGTTATACATATACATATTTAATCTTAACTGTATAAACACCATTTTCAGTTAAAATGATTAGAATAATCAGTCAACTGTGAATCGAACAGAGAAACATGAATACGCTAAACAACTTTATTTAGATAATAAACATGGTAGGTAGCTACACAAAATGACAAACTTATCCTTCTTTTCTGCACCTCCCTCTTTTCCCTTGTGACGTAATGTAAATATGATATAATACAGGAATACTATAATAATAATAATAATAATAATAATAATAATAATAATAATAAAAAAAAAGATGACTCATCAATTTTTTTATCATAAAAGACAGCTTAGAAAAAAAAAATAAAACATTTAAAACCCATACATTTATCTTGTGGCATCCATAATTATCATTTTATTTCTTTCTTTCTTTCTTTTTTTTTATGGAAAAACTGCAAGAATGTCAACTCCCTACAAAAAAAATTAAGTTCCAAGAGTTTCTCGTTTCGTCCATTTCTTTGGTGCTGTGAAGTCTGGAGGTTTTTATTCTTATTCCAGAAAATCTTGTTCATCCTCTTTTTACTAGGTTCATGTGTATATCTCAGAAGATATTTTATTTCACCCGGCAATGAACGAAAATTTAATTTTTTTTTTACTACTTATATCTCACCCTTTATTTTCCAAAGAGTATATTATTACATGTTTACCGCTCCTCCGTAGTGGTCTATAACTTTTACCAATTTGTTAACCTATTTCTTGATTATATTCCTCATTTAGAGGGCTTTTTTTTGCCCCCCTCTCCTAATAACACCTTCAATAAAAAGACTTGAAAAAAAAAAAAAGATTTTCCTCGATAAATCAACAGAAGGAAAAAGAAAACATAAAGCAATCCTCTTTCACTCGACACAACCCCATGGTTTCCTAAATAGTTAGTGGCTGGATCTTATTGAAAAAAAAAAAGGAAAGAAAAGAATCCACTCTTCAAATATTATTATGAACTTTTCAGTTCTTCACAATTATTTTATCAAATGACTTCCAAAGATAAATGTGTAAAAGCCAAAAAAAAAAAAAATAACAAAAACAAAAAACCAATCAAGTTCTATTACTTTCGCTTCCCACTTTACTAATAATACGCAATACTAATACTATACTAATGTAACTGTAAGGGGATATCTCAAGTAATATACTAAAATATGAATAGTAATTATACATAAACACATTTACAAATTACACAGTCGTTGATTTTAACTAGTAAGCCAACTATATAATTCTTATTATTGATTGTTCTTGATTTTCCCTTAGGTAAAACCAAATAGAAATAATAATAAGAATATTAATGCTGATAATTACCTCTGGCATACTGTCTCAATAATCACAGGTTTCTTACATAAGTTTCTCAGTAATTTGCCACCAATGGCCAATCCGACGATCTTTTGCATTCGTTCGAATATACTCACAGCCTGGACCCAGAGTTTCGGCCGTTCCATGTCCTTCATCTTGACATCAAGCGTTACCCGCGGACTACATATTTCAAGATTCCCAATTAGGGCTTCTTACAATCACTAGAATAAATACATATTTTTAAATATTCAAAAAAAAAAGAAAGAGTAAATAAAGTTTCCACTTAATTATTATAGTCTTATATAAAATTTTAGATATCAAAATTATATCTTATTTCCTCTCCTCTTTCCTTCCGTTATCTTTCTTCTTTTTCTTTCTATTATTTTTTAATTCAATTATAAATAATATATATATATTATTGTATTATCGGATATTAAAGCTCAATATTATTACTAATTAATACAATTTGTCATGACCTGTCAATTTATTTATTTATTTATTTTTTTGACATACAGAGAAATCCAAATAAAAAAGAAATACTAATCTAGTAGACAGTTATATATATACTCAGTCTAAATAGGAACAAAATATAATAGAAACACACAAAAGACAAAATTTATTAAGACTAATAATATCTCCAAATAAGCTATCAAATTTTCTTGTATTTTTTTTATTTTTGTTCAATATGGGTACGTAAAAAGTTATTTTAATATTGATTCTGTGTTCTCCAATCTTATTTTATCATCTATTATGTTCATCTCGTTTCTTTTTCTATTTCTTTTTCTTTTTCTTTTTCTGTTTTTTATATGTCCCATTTTCTCTTTATTCTTTTGTCTCCCTCATAAGTTGCTTTTTCCTTTTGTTTTTATTTTTCTCTTGTTTCTAGTTAAAAAATTTAAATTTCCGCAATTAAATCCCACATCTTAAAACATATTGAAAAGAAAAGACAAATTAAGAATAAAAAAAGGAAATACCGATTTCCCCAAAATAAACTTTTTGATTTTTTGTTTTATTTATTTTATTTATTTTTTGGAATCTCATTTTTAAACTTTATCCGATCTTTTTATAAAACCAAAGGCTTCTATTGTTAAAGACAACAGAACAAAAAATACAAAAGAATAATATGCACCAAGAAGTTACACAATAATTTTAAAAAAAAAAAAATATATTTTTGCGTTTTTTAACTTTTGTTTTAAAATTTTCTGATATTTTATTTTTTTTTGATAAATTTTTAACAATTATATTGTTTCATATGAAAAGATCATTTTTGCCCTGATTGCACTATGCAACCACCAAGGGGTAAAGCAGGAGGTCTATTATTCTAATACTATAGAAAAACTGTAGTCAAGAATTTCTATTTTTTATAGATCTCAAAGTTTTGTGTTTTCCTCGAGCAAAAAATTTTTGTAACTATTATTAATATTTCTCATACACTCTCTTTTCCCTCCCCGATAGTTCATTACTTTTCCGAAAAATAAATTTTGACGTTATGTGTCTTTCTAAGTTTCAACTATATTTATATGTATGCTTTCTATCATACTTTCTCCAATGTCTTGTTGGCCCCCTTTGTCTTCTTTTTATTTTTTTTTTCTACTCTTTTCCCTTTTGTCTATTTGTATGGTTTTCTTCATAGATGCTTTTACTTATGCTCATGAGCGCTATATTCTTACTTTAACGCAATTCAGAATTTCCTATCTTGGATCAATTACCAAATTACTTTATTTAGACTAACTATCATTTTAATTGTTCCTTCATTTAATTTCACTGACGTGAAATTTCCTTTATAAAAAATATCCATTTATCGATCAGCCTTTCTACGCTTTCATTCAAACTCCTACACACAATACATACATACACACATATATATATATATATACTGTATTCTCTTCATTTTACAGAAATAGAGTAGATTTTATTAAATACAGTAAACATAATCCAACATATTTCATTTATAAAAAATAATACAAAACAAATAAATACACACACACATACACACACAAAGATAGAGGCAATAATAACAAGTTAATATATGATTGCTATTTGTTTCTGACTACATATACTTCATAAATATTATCCCTTTAAAAAAAAGACCCATAATAATTCAAATATCGTACACATACATATTATCCTTTTTTTTTTTTTTAACTAATGGAAACAGATGACTTCCAAAAACTCAGTTCCGATATACTTCGAAAATGCAGTGGTTTAGCATTAAATATGAATATGTTACCTATGACTTTTTCTTTGTTGTCAAAACTTCTATCATATGATTCAACAGATATCAGAAGTATATTATTATTAAGTAATGCATATTTGAAAAATAAAAATTATATTAATGTCATACACCTATTAATGGATGCCATCAATTCGAAAATAGATTATATTGTCAATGATTATAGACTTTGGAAACAGTTGGCATATGCATATTATAAATTGAATAAATATGATGATGCACATCATGCTATATCACAAGCTTTAAGTTCTGTGTCTTCTCCTAGACTGGCTTATGAAAGACAACAAGCAAATTTAGAATATAGTTCTTCTTCATACACTAAAAAGTTCACCCAAGAAGATTTGAATACAACTTTTAATCCTTCTAATCCCAACGCGACTACTGATCATATCCGTGGCAGCATATCAGATAATAAACGAAGTACAAACTCTACCAATAATAACGATAGCAATACTACTACAACTACTACTGCCACCACCACCACCACCCTAATACTACTGGTAATAATACCAATACCAATAATCACATCAGATCATATACGGTACTACTGCCGAAGGAAGAAGAAGAGGCTTTAAAATATAAAATTTTTGTATTAAATTGTAGAATTTCTTTGTTAGCCCCTGAAAAGACTCATTCCATATCTTTGTTATTGTCTGATTTCCAAATGGCTTTATCACAGATTGATTTCCATAAAAATATATCATTATATTTAGAAGTATTGATAACAAGAGCACAGATGTTTCGTAAGTATAATCTGCTGGATAGATGTAGACAAGATTTGATCCAATGCCTAACAATTTTAAATGAAAATAAAGAAAGGTTTAAAAGAGAGGATCTCTCGCACAAGGTTGCATATTGTTATTATTTCTTAATTACGATAGAATTCTTACATAATCATGATTTCGAATTGTCTTTAAAACTGATCACAGAAGTTCATACCAATTTCCAATTGCCTGCCTTTTACTTACAAAAATTTCTCGTATTGGAAGCGTATATAAGAACAATTCACGACCCAAATGATGGGAAAAATTTCGTGGAAAGGTTAAAAATGGAGATACCGATCATTACTGACATCGTTAAGCCAAAATTCTTTTATGCATTAGGCAGATTAGTCTTACAAAATTCAACTGATGATGATATTGAAAAGGCTTATAACTATTATCAAGATGCGTTGGGTATCATACCTACAGATCCAATAATTTGGATATCAATAGCTTCCCTATATTTCGACCTACGTCAATATGAAGATGCATTATCCACATACTCACAAGCGGCTAGCCTAGCTTCTTCAAGTGAAGTTTTACAAAGCTGTACTGCCTTTGAAATTAAATTTTATAAAAAATTTGCTGCCATAGCTTGGTTTGGTATATCACAAGTGTACTGTGCTACTAATCAAACAAATAATGCTATCTCAGCTATTAATGAAGCTATAAATATATTCAGAATGGAAAATGATAGGGCACATATTAATGAATTAGAGGCAATTAAAGATAAGCTGCAAAATTCACAAACAAAGTATAGACATTTCAAAGAATCAAGGACAGTTCAAGAAATAATAAATAGTGAAGAGGGACTTTCGACTAATGAAAATAGTTCTTCTTTGAAATCACGGAATAGTGTTGAAATAGATTATACAATCCCTGATGTTCCATTTGAACTTCTGACAGAATTTGAAACGTATCAGGACCAAAATGTATTTACTTGTGAATATGAATTAGATTCAGTAAACATAGCAGATCCTGAATTAGATGCAATTATTAACAAAATTCAAATGACTCAAAACCAAGCTGTACCAGTTGTAATACCGAATAACGTTTCACAGTTAGTTGATACGAATGTAACAAATTACCCATCTTCACTAAGTTATAGACCTATCTATTACACAGATAATACAGCTAAGTATGCAGTACCTATGAACAACATACAACCGGTTCCTAATCAGATCTTCCTTCGACATATCTATCAGGAACCTAAAGATATTGCATTTAGAAACCCTTCAGTATCTGATCCAGAGACATATCCTGACGCTAATAAATTCGTAATTATCCCAAATCAAAAACAACATAAGAAAATGTCCTTTCCAAACCATGTTTATCATTTACTCACTGCTAATGTTACTAATGAAAACGCCATACAACAATATAATACTACTAATGATAATGACTCTCCTATGATGTGAACAAACGCATGTCTAATAACAATCAAACTTCTGTTAAAAAGTTGTCTTTCATTCATGTTTATGCCATTAGATTTAATTTCAGGATATTACCAAATACCAGTTGCAGAGAAAGATCAACTTTTGTGCATCTATCCAACATCACCAATAGCATTTCTCTATTCAGTTCGTCCTTTGTGATATGCACAATTCTAACTATTCTTTGGTCTTACTAATAACCTGTTTGTAAATTTATCAGTCTTTGCATGTATGCCAAACACGTAATTTAAATACACGTTAATTTATAAGTTAAACTTTTGAAAATTTGTCACCTTACTTCTAAAGTATTTCAATTGTCTATATTCATTGAATATAAAACAACAGGTAATAAAGAGCTAGATATTCAACATTTCCTTTTGTATTATTTTACATAATCATTTATTATATATCATAATTCTATATATTTCTTTTGGTAAACCATCCCACGTTCTCTATTACTGAAAGAATAATTTATTGAAGCATAAGCTAATAATTCATCAAATGCTGGTATTTTTCTTCTATGTTTACCGTCAATTATGACTTCTCCATCGTATTCACCCCAATAGCATATTACTGTCATCCCTAGTTTATCGGTGTCCTCAGTGTTATTAGTGTTCTTTAATAATGTATCACCTTTAGTTAAAAGACTATTAGTCGAAAAGATTTTTGGAAACCAACGTATCCCTATGTGATAGTACTGTTTATCGAAATCTAACTTATGAAGTTGCAATTCTTCAATACCTTTGCTCCATTTAAATGTATCAAGAACTGTGCCTTGGTCATCTTTATAGATAGTCACTTCCTTAACACTGGAGATATCACTCTCGGTCTCATTGAAATAAACACTGCATATTCTGTTTTCTTTCACATTTAACATGATATCCGCATATATTGGCTCATATTTAGAACGGTTTCCATCTTTTCGGTCATTTTTTAACACCTGAATAGACATGATATCTGGTTCACCACTACTTGAATCCCAGTCTATAATATTAGGAGGTACACCTTGATAGGTACATATTTGCATTTGATAATCACAATTTATCCACCCAGGACTTTGTTTAAAACTTGGTAAATCTAAAACTAAATCTTTAATGTAACCCAAATTTGTACCTACACCACTTAGTGTTACCAATCCATTCAAATCTTGACCAAATCGAATTTGTAATGGTGTATTAGCTGTAAAGGGAGTTTCAAAAATATTGGTTACAAATAACCCCAAAAACATTACAATAATAAGAAAGATCAGCTCAATTCTTAAGTTCAGAAATGGTGCATGAAGTAATCCTAAGACGATTGTGCCCAGAAATAATATATCCCAAACAACATCTAAGGACTTATTTGATCCAATAACCGTCTGAGACATAGCGTCTAATACTTGAAGAATACTTTGATATGTCAAAAGTAGTATTGGGAATAAAATAACTAGTTGAATAGTCCATTCGTATTGACTTCTAATTATCTTTGGAATAGTTTGGATTGTTGAAGATGCTTCATCTTCTCGATATGATATCTGCTCTGAATCAATCAAAGGAGCTCTTTCGTCTTCTACCGAATTGGAAACGGATGCACCAGGTACCTCTCCAGTTTCTTCACTATTTTGTCCCTGTGTTGTACTTCCATAACTAGAGTTAGAATTAGATCTAAAACTAGACGTTATAAATGTATTCTTAGGAACTGTTTTGTATAACAATGTTGCTACAAATTTTACAAATAGAGTAAGTGACAATCCTACAAAAAGCAAAGTAAATAAGTAAACACCTGTATTTTGATATTCACTTAAGTAAAGGCTAACAGTACTGTACAATATAACTAACCAAAATAACACCGTTATTTCAATCAAATTAATATCTTTAATTTTATCATCAGGCCAAAAATATGCAATTATAGGATCAATAATTATAATAATAAGTAAAAATTCAAATAAGAGATTGAATAATGGAGTATACGAATGACGGAATACAATAAATGGATTCATGTCCCTCATAAATACTTCAGTGACATTTATAAAACCAGTAGCAATAGTTACACAAAAGGGTAGTCTTAACCAGGTTACCACATTCGAATCCTGTAACTGATGTTTATTTTTGGTTAGAATGTATAAAATAATTAGCAACAAAGGAAACACTGTGATAAGAATAAAGTTAATGATAAATAGGTCATATCCACTTAAGGTAAAAAAGTACAACCCTACAACATCAAAATATATTGCTGGATTTTTGTCAAACGAAGAAACATCTGCCATTTTATTTAAGAATGAAGACAGTTGCCAAGATGTAAATAACATGTTCCACAAAGCCTCCCTTGATGTATGTTTGATATCATCACTCTGGGTATGATAAAGGTCTCTTGGCTTATAAAAGGCTATATCCCAACCACGATACCCAGCATTAACATAAACTTTATAATCAGTTTCACTCGACAAAATTCTTCTATTAAACCCTTCTTGGAAAATGGAATTACCGAATGGCTGTATCTTTACGGCGTCTCTGTATATCCTTGCGGTGTCAATATCTGATGTTCTAAACATAACAGCCTTACTGCCAGTTCCCATACCTTCTAAATTAATAAAATACTCGACCAAATTCGACCATTCATGGTTCAAAAAGTGTGACGCACCTAATAAACCAAATTCCTCATTATTATTGAAATTAAAAATTAAGGTTCTCCTTGGTTGATTTGAGGAATAATATTCCAGTAAGGCTAACATTGTTGCCACACCTTTTCCATCATCTGTAGCACCATGAGATGTTGGAACTGAATCAAAGTGCGAAGATAACAAAAGTGCAGATAAAGATGGGTCTTTACCTTCCAATTTTACCAGTATATTTGACGATTCAAAATAAATGACTCTTGTCTTAGTAGAACTTGCATTAAATACATCTTGTTGCTTGAATAAGCTGTATGATTTATTATACATATCATCTCGTAGTTCTGCATAATTAACATCATGTGTTATTTCATTAACTCGATCCCAAATATAATCATGTACTCGGTCATTATCTCTCGAGGAATAAGGATGAAAAGAAAATGTGATATTTTGTAAATCACTCCAAGATCTTTCTAAATATGGCCTTATAGGAATTGAACCATCAATTGGTGGCAAGGTATATTTATATCCAATTTCATTCCATACATAAAGAAGAAAAATAAATAGAGACCCAATAAAAAAGAGAAGAGAAGTATTGGTCTTTCTGTACCCAAATGTTAAACTCAGAAACTGTGTAATTGACATGGAGTCATGTATTCAATGAGCAAATAATTTGCAAATAACAATACTTATGCTGTTTACAGTGTATATTCCTTTTTTTTTGTCTGCGTGTGTTTCTTATTATTATATTTACACTACTTGACACTGTCAAATGGTGAACAACTTTAACACTTTTATAATAATGGGGGAAAAGAGATATGAACTAATTATATGCACGAAGACGTTTTGAAAATATGATATCTGTTCCAAGAATTTTGTCATTAAAATAATTGTTTTTTATTTCACAGTTCTGATAAAGAAACCTTGTTTATCTTATCATCCCAGGAGTACTTAAAAGAAAAAGAAAGGGAAAATGAAAAAAACCGACATAACAGACATAAAATTAGAGATTACAAGATAGGAAAAAAGATCCTTCGAATTCTAAATAAATACTATAATGTTTAATGATAATAATAATAAAAGTTAAAAATCGCAACAGTATAATATATCTATTGTATTATACATTGAGGATAAAAGTTTGAAAGAAAAAAAATTATATAAAATGCCGATACTTTTTCCATATAATGCACTGATTACTCTTCACTATTCATATCTCTATTTCAGAAACATACTAAAAGCTTTCATCTTTGGTCAGTCACTAAACAAGGCAATTCTTATTAAGATAGTTAGGTAATGACAAACATACAAAAAAAAAAATAACATTGGGGGATCCCCCAAACATTAGAAACTTAGGACTAAGAACTATCTCCATCAAAAATATTTCCTTCTTTAATAAAAAGAAAACTAATTGTGTCAGGTATTTTTTCAAGACTTCTTGAAACAACGTTGTCACATATTTTTATTGTTTTGGTTGGGTCTATATGTTGGTAACCTATCAAACATTCTTTAATGAACTTTGTCTGTTTATTTTTCTCTTGTAACTCTACATTTTCCATTATTTTTTTGACTTCCAACCCATTTGTCCACTGGCCCAGTTTCATTTTATATTCCTGTTTACAATTATTCTCTGTAGAAACAACACTATCCACCACACTGTACGATTCTTTTATGGCAGGAAACTCTGCACCATCCCCCTGACATGAGCAAATTAAATCATGTGTATTAGATCTTGTATCTGTAAGAATAGTAAATAAATCTTTCAAATCTTCTTGACTGAAAAGATTATCCTTATAATTTACTTTCTTTTTTCCATTATCTAGGAATTTCTGACTCAGGCTATGTTTCATCAATTGTCTTTGTAATATCTTTTCATCGATACAACCAGTAGTAACTAGTCTATAAATATAGCAGGGTTTTTCTTGTCCTTGTCTATGAATTCGAGACATAGCTTGTAAATCAACTGATGGATTCCAATCATTATCAAATAAGATTAATCTTGATGCACCAATTAAATTTAAGCCTACACCACCTGACTTAGAACTTAATAGAAATGCAAAAATTGATTTGCTTCTATTAAAAGTTGTCACTATAGAGTCTCTTAACTTCTGTGGTGTACTCCCATCTAATCTAGATAAAAGCATTTGCTTAGAATGTAACATATTTTCTATGATATCTAATGTTTGAGTGTAATTAGACACAATAACTACTTTTTCATCTGGGGCTTCTGATTGTATCTGTTCCAAAAGAGATATCAATACTTTTAATTTACCTGAATCTATTATACGACCATATTTTGTTTTAATTTCATTATTGTTAATCATTGAATTGTAATAGGAGTCATTTTGTAGCAGTGATGGTGAATTGCATATTTTTTTCATCAAAGTAATTAACCCTAATGAGGAATTCATTGTCATATGAGAAAAATCCAATTGGGATTCTTGTAAAATTGTATAAAATGCAGAAATTTGGATTTGTGTCGGTTTACAAAAAATGATAATATCTGTCTTTGGAGGTAAATACTTATGTAATATATCATTAGTTCTTCTCAGGGTAAATCGTTTCGTAATTTCTATCAATTCCTTAGACCGTTCTTCACCAAGCTCTTGGATATCATCATTGAGACTATTGGATGTCTCCCTTGCCTTTGAAATGGGTATAATAAATCTTTTTTTAAAGAATGTAAATGATCCAAAGATTCCTGGATTAATAAAATCAGCAATTGTATAAAATTCTGTCAGATCGTTCTGGATTGGTGTCCCTGATAATAGAATTTTCCTTTTAATGTCCAGCTCTTTCAACACATTCAATATTTTTGATGTACTATTTTTTAGCCTATGACCTTCATCACAGATTAATAAATCAATATTCATTGGAGACCCCCTTTTACATTGTAGATCACTTGATAAATTCAAAAGTTTTTCATATCCAACAATTAAGACCTGATATGATTTTTGAACCCTTAAAAAATTTCTGACAGCAGTTCTATCCATCTCAGCTGTATTATTTGATGAAAGGGTCAGTACACCGATTTTATTCATTCCTAACCATTTGTGAAATTCTTTAACCCAATTACCTATTAGTGTCACTGGACACACTATCAATATTTTCTTGCAAAGACCACTCAGTGGGACACCAGATTGTGAACATTCAACTTTAGAGGCAAAGGGTGTTTGTTTCAGTAGAGTCCAAATTATGGTAATAGTCATCAATGTTTTACCAAGACCCATATCATCCGCAAGAAGACAACCAGATATATCTGAATCATATTCTAACAGTAGACTTTTGTTGACGGGGATATCTGCTGTATTCGACCGTTGCAATCCAAGTAGACAATCATATATAAATTTAACCCCCTCTTGTTGATGTTTTCTCAAGAATTTTCCTAAATAGGGGTCTACAATAACGTCCACATCTGCCTCTTTGCATTTATTCATAATAATTGGATTTGATATTTTTGTAACATCAAATATTGGTTTATAACGTTTGGTATGCAAATCGTTATTATTCAATGTAATTTTTTGATTGTTTTGTAATGGTGTATAAACTTCTGACTTTTTAACGACCGACTTGAAACTTTTCACTGTGTTTCTGTTAAACAACTGTGACATAGGGACATTTGATTTGGATGCTGTTAATAACGAATTTGTAGACGGTTTATCTCTGTTTCTGATAGAGGTTTCTTGTTTAATAGTGCCCCTTAACAATTCTTGTAAATTCATTAATTCGTCATTTTTAACTAATTTATAATCTATTTGAAACTCCCAACCTTTACTTTTAAGAACTGTATCCAATATTTTCGATTCATCATCATTAGTGATAATTAAACTTGCCATATATTGTCCCGACTCATTATAAAAGACCAATTTATTCTGCGACTGTTTCTTATAGATGGCATACCCATCACCTGTCCATGTCTTAATTTTCTTGTTAGAAGGTTTTCTATACATCGTAGTAAAGCATTGAACATCACTTAAAGAACTGCACAAATGACCAACAACATTTGATAGAGGCTTAGTGGAGATCTTATCTTGAACTTTTCTTTTAGGTGGATCCTTCTTTGTAACATAATTTGTGCCCAATCTTCTTGGAGGTTTGAATGGTTTATTTTCATACTTAGGGAGGGGAATCATAAGAGAAAAGTATTACGATTATGTTATGATATTTTAAAATAAAAAAAAAATGGCCATAAGATGTAGTATATCATGTGTATGTGTGTGTTTGAGTAATAAAATTTACACATATATTTTAAGCGCCATGTAATTTTTTCTAAATGAAACTGAACAAAATATCTTCCTTCCCATTTTGAAGAAAATTTCCCTTCTTAACAATTTCAAATCTTTTTTTCTGTTTCTTTTGGGTTTCTATCATCTATTTAATGTATATATACCTAAATAGGTAAAAAAGCAAAAGACATGAAAAAAAAAGAGAGAGAGAGAAAATTCGGACTTTTTCGAATTTTTTAATCTCATCACGTGGTGCTAATATAAAAAATAGCTGACGATTTTTTGATGACAGAGATGTGTGTGTCACAATCTAATATTGCTATTTACTAGTTAGTTGAAAATACTTTTTTTTATTATTACTACTATTTTCTGCTACTAGTAAAAAATATATATTTATAATATAAATATATGCTTGTTAAGCAGGGCTGTAAAAAAATGATGTATGAAATTTTCCTGTTTCCCTTACCCTTCTGTCCATCCTTCTATTTACTATAGGCATGAATCAGACATATATAGACAATGTTAAAAGAAAACAAGAGTGAAATATCTATTGGATTAAATAAAAATGAATATGATTTAATTATTGAAGATAAAGAGGAAGAAGAAGAAGAAGAAGAAGAACAAGATCAAGAAAAACATAAAAAACAACAATACAAAATAAATTACCAAAAAAAATCAATAGTATCAATAATTTTAACAAGTAGTTTTATTAAATCATTTAAAAGAAGAAAATCAAAGTACGATTTAGAAAATAACGATAATGAACTAGAACATAATATCAAACAACGCCACACAATAATGATTTCCTTAGGGACCGGAATCGGAACAGGTTTATTAGTTGGTACAGGCAAAGTACTATCTCAATCAGGTCCTTTAGGTTTAATGATCGGGTATATTGTGTCTTCTGTTATGGTATACCTGATTATTCAAAGTGCTGGTGAATTAGGAGTTGTCTATTGTCGAGTAGTTGGAAATTTTACAAGATACCCAAGCATATTAGTTGATCCTGCCTTCGGTTTTGCGATTTCTATTATCTACACGTTCCAATGGATGACTGTTTTACCGTTACAGCTAGTGACATCTGCCATGGTTATCGAATGGTGGAAGGTGTCAATCAATCTAGATTGGTTTGTACTGATAATATTCCTCTGTGTTATAACAATTAACCTAGGCGGTGCAAAGGGGTATGTGGAAGCTGAGTTTATTTTCAACATATGTAAAATATTAATGATATGTGGGTTTATCATATTGGGTATAATTATCATTGCTGGTGGGGCGGGTACTAGTGGATATCTTGGTGATAAATACTGGAAAGATCCAGGGTTATTTGCAAATGGTTTCAAGGGTGTATCTGTTGTATTCTGCTATGCTGCATTTAGTTATGGTGGTGTGGAGACAGTGATATTGACTGCCGCAGAACAAAAACTCCCAGAAAAATCCATACCAAGCGCAACAAAAGTGATAATTATCAGAATTCTATTGATATACTTATTAACATTGGTAATAATATGTTTCTTAGTACCGTACAATGATCCAGAGTTAATGGGTTCTGTGTCTTCCACCAGCGGTTCTTCAACAGTCACGACCTCTTCTCCCTTTGTGATTGCAATTGAATCACACGGAATAAAAATAATCCCGCATGTTATTAATTCTGTGATACTAATAGCAGTAATATCAGTGGCAAACTGCTCATTATACGCAGCTCCAAGATTATTACTATCGCTATCACAAGAAGGGATATTACCCAAAGTATTACAATATATCGATCGAAGAGGGAGGCCGTTAATATGTTTTGCAATAGTGACAGTGTTTGGTTGTTTAGGATTTGTTGCCACAAGTGATAAAAGAGAAGAGGTATTTATATGGTTGTTGAGTGTTTCTGGGTTATCACAAATCTTTATATGGATGTCGATGTGTGTTTCCCATATAAGGTTTCGCTACATTTTGTATAAACAAAAAAAATTGTCGATGATATCACCTGAACAGATATTGGAATATGAGAGATACAAGTCTAAGACAGACGTTTGGGGATCCATCGTTGCGCTGTTGATATCTATCTTGATACTTGGATTTCAATTTTGGGTAGCATTATTTCCAATTGATGGAAAGAACGGTGCTGATTTAAAAAATTTTTGCCAAAATTATTTAGCTGGTCCAATAGTAATTGTAACCTATATTGGATACAAAATTTATCTCAGACAATGGCAGCTATTTATTCCAATTAAAGATGTGGTCTTACCCGATATTAAAGTATGAATCATATATATATATGTATATATATATATGTGTGTGTGTGTATACATTAAGATTATAGTTTGAGAGTTAAATAGGATACAAAAGGAAAACAATATATATAACCATACGTTTATATTGTAATCAACGTTAAGAGAAAGACGATATCAGAAACCATAAAGAGTGAGGATACTGTTGCTTCTGAAAATCGAACTCACGAACCCAGTATCACATAGGAAGAAGGAAGCAAAATGACAAGACTCTTTTCCCTCCCCTGTGATGAATTAAAAAGAAAGAAAAATGCCGCATGCTTACGGCACAGAAAAAAAAAAAAAAGAAAGAAAACATTATCTTTCTCCAGTTTCTAAAGGCCAAGTCCGTAACCGGTTCTCTCTGTCCAAGTGTTAATTTACTATAATTTTATTTAATTCTTATTATTCAGTCTGTACAAACAAAAAACAACACAAATCACACCGTTTATCCCTCAGTCCTTTAACGGGAGAGTTGTTTTAGTATTGTGGTGTAAGAACCGTGAACATAATAGTATTGCTGTTTCGTTATATATTGTGTTGTTCCCTGTAACAAAAGAAAAACAAAGTTCTGACGTTGTGCTATTGTCGAGAATTGTGCTATGTATTGTTTGATGATACGTAGGCAAGAAAAAGAGAAAAAAAGAAAAAAAGAAAAAAAGAAAAAAGAAAAAAGAAAATACGTTTGCATTCTTTTGTTTGTCTGGTGGACGCATCTCTGCAACTGTTATAACCAATTTAATCATACGTTATAAGTGAAGTGAAATAAAGTGAAGTGAAATGAAGTGAAGGGGGAGAAGAAAGAGAGGAGAAAGAAACTGCAGTCAAAGAAAATTTGTTGCTTAAACTCTCTTTCCACTTGACGTCGCTCTTTTCATTCATTCTTTCTTGCTTACTTTTTAGCAGTTTTGTTTCTTTTTCAGGAATGAATTGAGTGATTTCTTCGCTTTGAAAAGAAAGAATCCACTCACTGGGTTTTTTTTTCTCCTCCCTCTCCTTTTCGGAGTCCTCCGATGGCGGGGGAGGGGGAAGAACATCTCTTTTCGAAGTATTTATTTCAAAGGTATGCAAAACAGAGGGAATCCAAAATAAAAAAAAAAAATAAAAACTCATATATAGTATCCCTGTATCGCTCTTTGGATATATAATCATATAAATACTCTTCGATTATAAATGTGTTCTTTTTTCGGGTTCGTATGGATTCTCTCTTTTTGTCTTTAACATTGCAAACCCTTACACGTCAAACTTGTTACTACATTTTTGTTTATGTCTCACGTGAGTACAGTAAACCTATACTTTAATAAAAGTTGTTAATATTTTGATCTAGTTTTAAATTTTATATATAATCATTAAATACTCATTTCACAAACACCCATATTCATATATATATTTCTTCTATCAAAATAAAAAAAAATAAAAGTAAAGTAAAGTAAAAATAACATAAAAAAATAATGTCAGATCATTATATTTCATCATCAGGTTCTGGTGATGTGGATTCAACAACATCTATCTCAAGGAGAAATATAGAGCATATTAAAGAAAAATCTTTCGGTGAATTTACTACTGATGGTATTGGCCGTCATGATCCTTCAAAGACTAAAAGTATTTTGGCAGATTCTGAGTATAATAAAAAAAGTTCACTATTTTCTAGATTTATAGATTCCTTTAAACCACCAGAAGAAAACACACATTTACATGATGATGAAAACGACGACGACGATGATTTGGAAAGTGTGAACACAAGAAGAACTTTTGCTACTGATAGAAATTTGAAAAAAGCCATGAAATCTCGTCATGTGGTTATGATGTCTCTTGGTACTGGTATCGGTACTGGTTTATTAGTGGCAAATGCAAAGGGTTTACATTTTGGTGGTCCTGCTTCTTTGGTCATCGGTTATGGTCTTGTCTTCTTCATCACCTATATTATGATCCAAGCAGCTGGTGAAATGGCCGTCACTTATCCAACTTTACCAGGTAACTTCAATGCTTATTCCTCCATATTCATTTCAAAACCTTTTGGTTTTGCCACGGTTTGGCTTTTCTGTTTGCAATGGTTGACCGTTTTACCACTGGAATTGATCACTTCCTCGATGACTGTCCAATACTGGAATGACAAAATTAATGCAGATGTATTCATTGTTATCTTCTATGTCTTCTTATTATTCATTCATTTCTTTGGTGTTCGTGCCTATGGTGAAACTGAATTTCTTTTCAATAGTTGTAAAGTGCTTATGATTGCTGGGTTTATCATCTTTTCCATTGTCGTCAATTGTGGTGGTGCAGGAAATGACGGTTATATCGGTGGCAAATATTGGCATGACCCAGGTGCATTTGGTAGTGATGATGCTGCTGGGAGATTTAAAGATGTTTGTTATGTTCTGGTCACAGCGTATTTCTCCTACGGTGGTACAGAATTATACGTTTTATCAGTCAACGAACAAGAAAATCCAAGAAAGTCAACTCCAAATGCAGCAAAACAGTCTATTTACCGTATTGTGATCATTTATCTATTGACCATGATTTTAATCGGTTTTAACGTTCCACATAACAGTGATCAGTTAATGGGTGCTGGTGGGTCAGCCACACACGCTTCTCCATATGTCCTTGCTGCATCCATCCATGGTGTTAAGGTCGTTCCTCATATTATCAACGCTGTCATTTTGATCTCTGTTATCTCTGTTGCCAACTCTTCTTTGTATGCAGCTCCTAGATTACTAGCTTCTCTAGCAGAACAAGGGTTTGCACCAAAGTTTTGGGCTTATATTGACAGACAAGGGAGACCTCTATGGGCTCTATGTACTTGTGCTGTCTTCGGTGTAATTGCCTTCTCTGCATGCTCCTCTCAAGAAGAACAAGTCTTTACTTGGTTGGCTGCCATCGCTGGTCTTTCTGAATTATTTACATGGTCCTCTATCTTATTAAGTCATGTCAGGTTTAGAATGGCTATGAAAGTACAAGGTAAAGATTTAGATGAATTAGGTTACAAGGCAAACACTGGTTTCTGGGGATCTGTATACGGTGTTTTCTTCAACATTCTAGTGTTCATCGCTCAATTCTGGGTAGCTTTGGCTCCACCAGCATCTCCAATTACTGCGGAGGGATTCTTTGAAAGTTATCTAGCATTTCCACTATGGTTAGCATTTTATTTTGGTTACATGATTTGGAAAAGAGACTGGACATTCCTAACTAAATTAGAAGAAATTGATTTGGAGACTCATAGAAGAATTTATGATCCAGAACTAATGAGACAGGAAGATATGGAGAATAAAGAAAGGGTCAAGAATGGGTCGATATGGGTCAAATTAAAATATTTCTGGTGTTAGACCAATGAAAAAAAAAAAAAGAAAAAGGATATCTTATCAATAAAGTGTTTTTGCAGTTGCTATTTATTGTCCACACTTGTCCTACGTTGTAACCTTAACATATTAGTGCTGAGGATTTCTCTGCTCTTTATAATACTCCTTTCTTAATTCTTTTTTTTTTTTGTTTCCATTCTTCCCTCTGTCATTTTTTTTAATATTCAATTACATATTAACCCGAATTTTGTCATTTTTTTCCCCTTCTGTGGAAAATCACGTTTGTATCCATTAGATAGATCATCACATAGCATTATACAATTCAGTATAATAAAATAATCATTAAATATTAGATAAATTGTCTTTAGTGTTTTTTTTTTTTTAGTTTTTACTTCTTGTACTAGCATACTTCAATTTGGATCGAGATGAAAGATGCTTGTATTTACTGAAACTAATCATATATTGCATCAAACATAACGTCTGATACAAATGATTTGTAATTTCAATAATATGTTGAGAGATTTACGATGAACTTTATTCTTAGTTAACTATAACAAGATACATACCCCTATTTAAATACTATAAAAACAAAAATTTAAGTAACTTAGTATCTTCTTTGTGGTCTTTGGTTTTGAGATCTGTCTTGGATGTAAGTACCTGGAACGATGTGCTCTGGTAAATGTAAGTAGTCTCTTAAGTATTCAACACCTTCTTCAGTCAAGGTGTAGTAGTAGTATTGCCAAGAGAATTGAGTCTTGACGTAACCCTTTGAAGTCAAAGATTGTAAAGCCTTGATCACATATAAGTTCTTGGTATCAATTTCTTCGTGTTTTGGTTGGTTGAAGTCCTTCTTTGCAACAACAACACCTTCTGTTTTCAAAAAGAAAAAAAAATTAAAGGACATAATATATATGCAGGAAAATAGTTATTGAAACATATTTATAGCTATATTGCCATTTCAATGTCAATAAAAAGTAACAAATGTTAGTAAACAATAATTCTTGAATCCTTTATATCCACTAACTGATTTTTGAATTATGATAAGTGTTGGAGCTTTTGCATATTTCTATTCGAATGGTTACCCTAAATTACTTTTCATTCTGTTATTGATCAGAATCGCTACCTTACATACTACCAATCGGTCTGAGTTCGTCCCCAAGTTAAATAGTTATAACAATTAGGTACTTTTACTAATCAATCTTTTCTCCCGCATTATTTGTTTTAAAGATAGTCTTCAAATACGTAGCGCTTAATTCAATGGATCCTAAATTCTGATTATTACAATTCTAATTTCCCTTTCACCTCCCACCCTCTACTATTATCGTTGCAACATCTTGTTTTTTCTCCCTCCTTATCTTACATCATTCTTAGTTTCGGACCTAACATACCTTGGAATAAATATCTGTGAATCTTAGTTCTTTCTTCCTTTGGAATCAACATCTTTACAGCTTTCTTTTAACTTCACTACTTCTATACCAGGTTCCCAAGAGACACTACAGCCAAGAATAAAAGGCATCTAAGTGAACTCAACAAAAAACTACGTTAAAGAATTGTCGCAAAGAACAATACAAGAACAATACAAAGGGAAAGTACCGAACTGAGATGAGAATCCATTCCATCGGAGTGGTGAATACACTATAAAGTGATAGTGATATATACAGACCTCCGATCAACAGACTTTGCAACTACATAATAATGACAGGAAGTAAGTGTATGGACGATAATTTCGACTAAATCTCCGATGTAGAATTTGCAAAGTATCCATAAAGTATTGTAGTCCACTATTTGATAATCCGCAATCCAAATCTATATAACCTCATCACAAGAATTGAAAAAGTATATAAATAAATAAATAAATAAATAAATAAATACATGAAAATTGATTGCGTCCTCTGACCCTGTCACTTCTAGATTTATAATATTCTGTTATAACTCAAAGTACAATTCTCACAAAAAACTGTCTAATGTAGTAATCGTGTTTGTTTCTCTACAAAGGGAAAGAAAATTAAAATAGTTGATGTACTGATGTGCAACAGTCCCGACACTCAGATGCTCATTTAAAAATCGTAGTAAATGATTGTATTTTCTTGAAAATTTTTCAAAAAAAAAAAAAAATAACCAAAAATAAGTCTTGATAGTTTGCAAGTACTTGGCGATGAGCTATAAAATTAAAAAGAGTAGATGATCTTATATACATTTATCATTTGCAGTATTGTTAGATACAATTCTCCCACAAACACAATAATCAAAGAGAATACATATATCATTATACCCTAAAGAACTATTCCACTGTGAACATTACACTATGGTTTCTTCTTCAAAAAGAAAGAGGAATGAGGAGTTCTCTCTTCCGGGGGAAGACGACACACAACAACCACCAACATCTTCATTAGTAAAAAATAGTGATGAACTATCCTTCCCAAGAGGTGGTGGATCTGTATTAACTCCATTAGAATTGAAAAAAGTTGCTAATGAGGCTGCCAAGGATGTTCTATTCGGTAATTCTAAAGATACCATGGAATCAACTAGACCTAAAAAGAAAAAGAAGCTTAGTAAAAACAATAAATCAAAGGACGATGCAAATGCAAAAAATGTAGATGAGCAACAGCTGTCTGTTATTACCCATATCAATTTTAAGAACTTAAGAGTAAATTCCATTTTATTAGGTCAAATAACTGAAATATCTAAACATGACATATGTGTAACTTTCACTGATAATATATCAGGCTACGTTAATATGACTCATATTTCTGAACAATTTACTAAAATATTAGAAGATTTAGATGACAGTATGGATTCTAATGAAGAAGATGAAATAAACAAAGATGGCTCTGAGGATGAATACCAATCTGAATCCGAGGCTGAGTCTAATAAGGGCGCAAATCATAAAAGTCCGCAATTACCCGATTTAAACAATTATTTTGAAATAGGTCAATGGATTAGATGTAGTGTTATTGATAATAGCGCACTTGAGCCCAAAGTAAAAAATAAGAAAAAAAGATTAGAATTGACAATAGAACCATCCGTTGTTAATACCTTCACAAAAGACGATTTGCAAAGATCCACTGCCATTCAATGTTCTGTACAAAGTATTGAAGACCATGGTGCTACCTTAGATTTAGGTTTAGATGGGGTAACTGGGTTTATTTCTAAAAAAGATTTACCAAACTTTGACAATTTATTACCAGGTACCGTATTCCTTGCTAACGTTTTAAAGAAAAGTGACCGTGTTATTAATGTCAATCTAGATTTCAATCTTCACAAGAATAAAGTTACTCAGATATCTTCTGTTGATGCCGTCGTACCAGGTCAACCAGTGGACTTACTATGTCAACAATACATGAATAAAGGTATTGCTGGAAAATGTTTCGGGATGGTACCTTCATATGTCAACTGTTATCATTTGGACACTTTTAAAGAAGAAGATGTCAAACACAAATTTCCTCTTGGTTTTAATTTACATGGTAGAATCATTGCTACCCTATATGATAAACATGGTGAAAAAACAATATTATTTTCTACTTTGCCACATATTGTCAATCTTTCACCTGAACTAAAACAGAAAGAAGCGTTAGATGCATTTCCTGTGGGATACATATTTGATACTACTAAGGTCAAGGGCAGCGATGATTTCTACTTATACCTAGCATTAAATGATGATTTAGTTGGTAGAGTACATAAGTCCAAGATTGGAAAGTTAGAAAAGACAGATGATTTAGAAGCCAGAGTAATTGGTTACAACGTTGTTGATAGGTGTTACGAAATGACTACTGATCCTCAAATTATTAAACAAAAGTATTTAAGAAGCAAGGATATCCAAATTGGAGAAATAATCCCAGGATGTGAAATTGTATCTGTTTCTTCTAGTGGAATTCAATTAAAGATATTTAATGGTCAATTTATTGCAAATGTACCACCTTTGCATATCTCAGATACTAGATTAGTCTACCCAGAAAGAAAATTTAAGATCGGTTCAAAAGTTAAAGCTAGAGTCCTAGAGGTTGACAGTAAAAATCATGTATTTGTTACATTAAAGAAGACATTAGTTAATATTCCAGATGAGGATGTCCCATTAGTAACATCTTATGATAAGGCAAGTGAGCTTCACGAAAAGGATGAAAAGACTGTTGCTACTGTTCAGGCATTTAAGCCATCAGGTTGTGTTCTTACTTTCTTTGGTGGTGTTAGAGGTTTCTTACCAAACGCAGAGATTTCTGAAGTATTTGTAACGAAACCAGAACAACATTTAAGGTTGGGTCAAACTGTTACAGTCAAATTATTGAAAGTTGATGCCAAAGAAAAAAGGATCCTTGCAACCTGTAAGCTTGCTAACTCAGATGCTGAAGCCCAGAGAAAAGCCATTGAAGATATGGTTCCGGGTAGGACTATTATCGAAGTGACAGTGGTTGAAAAGACTAAAGATTCTTTAATTGTTTCTACAAATGATTTAAACTTACGTGGTGTTGTTTATGTTGCACACTTATCAGATGATAGAATTGAAAATAACAGAGCAGTCTTAAAAAAAGTTATTGTAGGAACCCATTTACAAGGTTTAGTTATTGACAAAGAAAATAGAACACAAATTTTTAACTTGACCTTGAAAAAATCTTTAATTGAAGCTGCAAAAGCTGAAACTTTACCAATTACTTACAAAGCAATCACAACAGCTTCCAAAGACACATTTTTCCCAGCATATATTAAATCTATTTCTGACAAAGGTTTATTTGTCGCATTTACTGGTAAGAACGTTGGTTTGGTTTTACCAAGTTATGCTGTTGAAAGCAGGGATGTAGATATAACCAAAAAATTTTATGTGGGACAATCTGTTAAGGCTGCTATACTCAGATTTGATGACACTAATGAGCGATTCTTATTAACTTTGAGAGAACAAAAATCTGTTACAAAAAACAGTGAAACAAATGAACTTACTGGTGCAGTTGATAGTAATATCAGGTCCTTAATAGACCTTACACGAGGCAAAATAATTAAAACCAAAGTTAAAAACGTGAAAAAGAACCAATTAAATGTGATTATAGCTGATAATATTCATGGTAGAATTGATGTATCTGAAGTATATGATGACATCGATAAGATTGAAGATAAAAAAGCACCACTAAGCATTTTTAAGAAAGATCAAATCCTAGAAGCTAAAATAATTGGTAAACATGATATTAGAAGTCACAGATTCCTTCCAGTAACTCATCAGGTAAGCAAAGCATCTGTATATGAATTATCCATGAAACCTTCAGTTTTACTTCAAGATAAAGTCGAGCTAACAACTATCCAGGATGTTAAAGTCAACGATGAATATCTTGGTTTTGTTAATAATTATACTGCTAATTATTTATGGTTAACTATCAATCCTGGTTTGAAGGCTAAATTACCATTAGTTGACCTATCTGAAGATGGTTTAGATATTTCAATGAACATTCAAGATAATTTCCCACTAGGTTCTGTTATTCCAGTTAAGGTTGACTCAGTTGATTTGGAGCATGGTTTTATTAATGCAGTTGGTAAATCACACATTGTAAAAGACTATGAACATTTGAAAGCTGGTGATGTAGTTCCAGCTCGTATCTCAGGTATTTATGATAAATATGTATTACTGGATTTGGGGAACAAAGTTACTGGTATATCTTTTATAACTGATGCTTTGGATGATTATTCAACATCTCTGAAGAGTGTGTTTAGTGATAAGCTAAACCAAGTTCTCGCTGCTAAGGTTCTTGCTGTGGATACAGAAAAGAAGAGAATTAGTCTATCTCTAAGATCAAATTCACCTGTCTCACCAAATATCACTTCTCATAAAGATATTAAACAAGGTGATGTCGTCCATGGTTTTATTAAATCTATAACCAATAAAGGTGTATTTGTTATTCTTGGTAGATCACTTGATGCGTTTGTACCAGTTAGCAAATTATCAGATTCATACTTAAAAGATTGGGAAAAATTCTATAAACCAATGCAACATGTAATTGGTAAGGTTGTTTCATGTGATGACGATGAACATGTTTTATTAACTTTGAGGGAATCTGAAGTAAATGGTGAATTACAAATATTGAAAAACTATTCTGATATCAAGGTTGGTGATGTTTTTGACGGTTCAGTTAAGAATGTCACCAGTTTTGGTGTCTTTGTTAAATTAGATAATACTGTTAATTGCACTGGTTTAGCTCACATTTCAGAAATTGCAGAGACCACACCAAGGGATATATCCGCTCTTTTCGGTCCTGGTGATAGAGTGAAGGCGATTGTATTAAAGACTAATCCATCAAAGAAGCAATTATCTTTAAGTTTGAAAGCATCTCATTTCACAAACAAAGAACATGTTGAAGGACAAAAGGAGGAAGAATCTGAAGAAGAACAAGACGTAAATATAGATGCAGTTAATTTTGATGCCAATGACTCTGAAAACGATTCTGATAATGAGGAAGAAGCCCAAAATGTTAAGAGTACTCCCATGTCTACAGATGGATTATCATTAAGTACAGATTTTGACTGGACTGCTTCTATTTTAGATCAAGCACAAGAAGATGATGACTTTGATGAAGATGATGACGAAGAAGTTGACTTCACTGAAGGCACAAAACATAAACACAGAAGAAGGAAGGAGAAGATTGTCGAAGATAAGACAATTGATATTAATACCAGAGCTCCAGAATCTGTTAGCGATTTCGAGCGTTTAATCATTGGTAATCCAAACTCTTCTGTTGTGTGGATGAATTATATGGCATTCCAATTACAATTGAGTGAAATTGAAAAGGCTCGTGAAATTGCAGAACGTGCCTTGAAAACAATTAACTTTAGAGAAGAAACTGAGAAATTAAACATTTGGATTGCTATGTTGAATTTAGAAAACACTTTTGGTACCCCAGAGACTTTAACTGAAGTGTTTAAGAGAGCATGTCAGTATATGGATTCCTTCACAATTCACACTAAGTTATTAAGTATTTATCAAATGAGTGAAAAGTTGGATAAAGCCGCTGAATTGTTTAAAGCCACTGCTAAGAAATTTGGTAGTGAAAAAATATCTATATGGGTTGCATGGTGTGATTTCTTACTTTCAAATAAACATGAAGATGAGGCTCGTGCCATCTTAGGCAATGCCTTAAAAGCATTACCTAAACGTAATCACATTGAAGTCGTTAGAAAGTTTGCCCAATTAGAATTCAGTAAAGGTGATGCTGAAAGAGGACGTTCGCTATTTGAAGGTTTGTTGGCAGATGCACCAAAGAGAATTGACTTATGGAATGTCTACATTGATCAAGAAATTAAGGCTAATGAAAAGAAGAAAGTTGAAGAATTATTTGAAAGGGTTATTACTAAGAAGATAACTAGAAAGCAAGCCAAATTTTTCTTCAATAAATGGTTACAATTTGAAGAAGATAAAGATGATGCTAAAATGGTTGACTATGTGAAGGCAAAGGCTTCCGAATATGTAGAGTCACAAAAGAAAACAGAGGACAATGAATAAGTTCATAACTCTAAAGACTATTATTATTATTCATAAGTTGATCCTTTTAGAGCAAAAAGAAAAACATGTTAGCAAAAATTGATGAAAGTTTTAGGGTGTAATGATATAGTTAAAAAACATATTACTTTATTTTATTTTGTTTTGTTTGATTTATTTTGTATAATAGTTTAAAAAAAAATATTTTTTGTATAATAATAGTACGTATACATATATATATATATATATATTTATATAAAGAAGTATCAATAAAAGAAATTAGAAAAATATAGTTGCACATTTATATTGTACGTTGAGAGGTTTATAAATACTTCCTTTTCCAGGTGAGGGAGTAGATAGAGCTTGTTCATTTTAATTTTATTTTATTTTATTATGTATTATGTACATACGCATACATATTTCTATAAACAAGTACTGGAATATTTTATGCTGTTTTTTTTTTTTGAGGTGGCTCTTAATTCCTAGATTCATCAACTTTCAAATCATACAATTCTACATATATATCAGGTTTAAAAGGCCAATTGATGAATAACTGAGTAATATATTCAAATTCCTCGAAGGTGAATGTAACTGGGCATCTATCCATTAATTGTTTATCCTTGACAGTCTCCAAATAATATTCTCTTGCACCATGGCCCAGGGATTCAACAGCATCGACAAGAGGTGTTCTTCTTAGGATCATTAATTGTTTTGTCACATAATCCCATGTGTCTATGTCAATATTATGATCTTTTGGATTGATCTCCAACAGTGATATAGATTCCTCAGAAGAATTGTTGGGGAAAATATCATCTGGGTTATCAACAAGAATAGGATCACATCTTTTTATAAGTTCTGGATCGAAATCTTGCAATGATGTTGAGCTCTTTGAAAGAGCCACCAAATTTGTATCAGCAAAAGCTTCCAAATAAAGAGAACATTTGTTACGATGTTTTGTTCCAGGCAAAGCCAACAATTTTATAGCAGTCTGGGTGGGTAACCATAATAACATTTTAACGTTCCCATATTTCATTAACCAATTTTTATAGCCCAGGCAACTTAGCCATTGGATAATCAAACCTTCATATTTACGGTCTGTGACGTTTGCCATTATAAGGAACTCGTTGTGCAAATGTGATCTATCTTGAAACCCGGGATCTAATTGTCTTTCTTTCTCTATTAAATCTGTATACGAACTCCAATCATAAGGATCCTTTCGTATTAGAGTCAATCTATTTCCGTTATTGTATGGGATAAGATATCTGTCTTGGAAATCGACATATGAGTTTCTAATATCCATTAGAAAATGTTGTTTTGGTGTGAATTTATTGTTAAATATCACGGAAGTCAAACTAGGACCAGGATATAAATCCAAAACTTTAAGGTTGTGGCAGCTATAAACAGTGTCCAATTGCAATCTAGAAAATATTCTATCACATACCGTAGGGTTGATTAAATATTGGAATTGATAGTTATATTTAATAGAGCTTATTTCTTTCAAAGTTGGGACCCTGATAGGCATCTTCTCTTATTAATCCCTTGCAAAATTTGCCTACACTAATACAAACGAGGACAATTTCCTGTGAAAGGTATTCAAAAGAATGTATATTCAAAAGTTCCATCCTATATAATCTATTTCTTCCACAAACACACACATACGTTAACCTTGCTATGCTAATCAATCGTCACTTACTGTCCCTCCCACAGTGGCTCTTATACAGAGGAAGAGTATAAGAGAAAGCTTGAGTTCTTACGTTTTGTGGACATCCACACACCACACAACACGTATCTCTGCTATTTGTTACTGTTGCACTGTAAAATGTCTGTCGCTCGATGTTTACTGCCACTGGTGATTAGTTTGGAGGGTAGATTTAGAACAACTACTGGCAACACTTAGCTTTAGTGGATAGATATAGATCAAGTAAGTTATATTACAGTGTGTTGTTCAAACTATGTGTATATATATTAGAGTCAATAAGTGGGAAAGTAGTTTTCAAAAAGAAAAAGAAAAAAAAAGAGAGAAGAAGAAGAAGAACGATATAAAGTAAATTATAATCTGTTTAATTCAAGTTTTTTTTTCCTATTGAAATAACCACGTTTAAATACATCTACAATAGACATTTTTAGATTATCAATATATTATTAAAATGACAGTTGTGAAGATTAAAAGGTCCAAAACTGACGATTTTTCTGAAGAATCCTCTCAGGCCAAGAAGAAGATTAAAATTAAGACGAAATTGAATGAGGATAATGCTAAGGTTATACCTAAGATAAAGATAAATTTGAAAAAGGACGACCATTCAGATTCTGCTAATGTTGTCAAAAGGGCAAATTCAATTAAAGTAAAATTAAATTTGAAGAAAAATGATGAAAATGCTAATGGAATCAAAGTGAAAAGACATGAACCTAGAATACGAGTCAAAGCAATTCGTATCCCTGGTGAAGGGTATGATTCTGAAGATTCAGATGTTGAAAGTGACCCTCTGATTGAGTCTGGTATCATATTAAGGGTCGTACCCGATACACAAGTGGATTTTGTCAAAAATTCTATCGAAGCTGGTGATTATTCAGGGATTGGTATCAAATGGATCACAGAGAGACATGCGGTGGTACTAATCAATGGTTATATGTATGGTGCCATCCTTGTTGATCTGCCTACTATCATCGAAGTCAATAAAAGTGTGGATAGGAAAAACCTTTTAAAGACTTTTGATGTTAGTCAGATGCTCTTATGTATTAAGACAATTGATAAAGAGGAGGAGGTATATGATTTACAGGTACCTGATAGCGAAGATATGGTCAGTAATCATTATGAAGATATCATACAAGAGATCCATAGAGAAAAAATCAAATTATTAAGGCAGCATTTAAGTCATGGAAACCATGATATAACCCCTCAACAGATTGACAAAATTGCAATAAAATCGTATGATTATAAACATGGATTGACTGCACCATTATACAATGTTAGAAATCGTAGGTTTAGAAGGAAAATGAATCCGACAGAGTTCGAATACGTGGAGAATGTAGTGGAAACACTTTTAAATGAGGATGATAAAGCGGAAGAAGTCACGTTCGAATTAATTACTGAAGAAGAGATAAATACAAAACCACTACCTATGACTTCGCAGAGTCATTTGAATCTATCATCTCAACAACAACAACAAGTGAACTCAGTGACTATCAAAACTAACCCACCAATAACAGCAACTGTTACAGATAATTCAGCTATCAAATTAGAGAATAATGGAACTCAGCAGAAAGGCAGGGATATGGAAGAAGAAGAAGACGATGATGATGACGATGAATTAGATCTTGAAGCTGCATTTGAGAGTGATGAGGAGGATGATAATGATGAAGAAGTGAAGGATCTACAGCAGGAAATAAAATATCAAAACGAAATTACTTCTAAGACTGAAACTAAGGTTAATGGAGAGGAAGAAGATCTATTTGATGGGTCTGGTGCTGAAGAAGGTGCGGTGGAGGAAGATGAATCTGAAGAAGATGAAGATGAGGACGAGGACGAGGAGGAGGACGATGACGATGACAATAATGAATCAAGGGGAGGGAGAGATGAGAAGAGGCAGCATATCGAATTGTTAGAAGATGAATTAAAAGAATTGGAGAGTACATTGACACAAACAATACGTAAAGTAGAAAAGGCTACTAATCCATTGTTGAAATCGAGATTTGTGGAGAGTATCAAGAAACTTGAGAAAGAAGTTGAGTTGAAGAAGAAACAATTGAAGGCTAATGAGGAGTCTGTGCAGTACAATTCAAAAACTGATGAAGATACATCCTCCAATAATGATAAATATCAAAAACATATTGATAGTAAACAACAAGAGCAACCTAAGAATGATGGGGACGAAGACGAGGATGAGGATGTGGATGATGACGATGATGTTGATGTTGATGACGAAGAGGATGAAGATGAAGATGAGGAGGAATCTGTAGAAGATACTAATAGAGATGGTAGACAAGGACAAGTAAATAGCACAGAGAATAATGAGAATAATGAGAATGAAGACGAATCATTGGATCAAAATGACCTGGATATGATGATGTTGTTTGGAGCTGAGGCAGAAGAAGACGAATAGTAACGATATATCATTACTTAAGGAAAAGGAAGGAGAAAATACTGTTATTAAACGTTTAAATAAAATAATGAGACATTTTGATTGTATATAAATATATCTATATATATATATATATATGCCTCTTTAAAAATAGTAACAGAACAAAAAAAGGTCTGCATCCAATATACCTAAGAATAAAGATTATCAATGCATCAACAGCAGCAGCATGTAACAGACATCTGCATATCTTTATCAAATAACTTAATAATAATAGTCGGTGTAGATCTTGCATTACAGTCCTTTACTTTTGACGTGTGAAATGATGACACGACATTTTTCAAGAACTGTTAAAAGCCAAAAAGAAAAAAAAAAAAAGAGAGAGAGAGAAAGGAAAAAAAAAATACCGTGACAGGTTTCAAATTTCAATTTTATCCTTTTTGTTTTCTCTGTTTTCGTGGCTGAGAAGAGATGGATACAGAGAAGATACGTATAACGTGGAATAGAGCCAGTTTGTAAAGGCATAGCCGCCAATTATACCATATTCATTGGAACTTGTATTAGTTCTCAGATACATACACATACAGGTATAGATATAGATATAGATATATTCTTTTGCATATTGGTTCTGTTAGAAAAAAAAATTTAGAGGCATTCATTTATTTATCTTTTAGCACACCATCATTAAACCAGTGGATATCCTTTTATTTTTTTTTTTGGTGTCATATATTTCAATTATCCACTATTTACAACTATCTAGTAACTATTATAAATATTCGTATTACATTTTTCTCCTTTGGCCTCATATAGCTGTTACATTTAACGATTGTAAAAGCATTCCGTTTTGGTCATTACTTCTTTCAATAGACAACAATCTGTATTTAAACAACACTATTTCACCAATAATGAATATTGAGATACCACAGAAACAGTTCACTAAGGAGGAAATTAATAGATGTTATATCAGGTGGCAGCAATTACGTAATGAACATGGTGAAAACGCTCCAAATGTTCCAGAATTTATATTTTTAACAAAGACTTTGCAAGTGGCTGCCAGACAACAACAGGAATTACAACAAAGGAACAATATAAATAACAGTTCTAATAATTCTAATAGTAACAGTAGTAGCAATAGTAATAATAATAATAATAATAATAATAATAACAGCTCCATAAATAACAGTAAAAATAGTAAGATTATTAGTACCACTAGTGGTATAAATACTGGTAATCAACAGTTCAATTCTAATTCATTACAAACAGCTGATATACAAAGTAATCAAAATGATAATGTTGTTGGTAGTTCAGTTGAAAGAAATGTTAATGTTCAGATGAATGAAAATAATGTACGCATGACTGCTTCTAATTTACCCACTAATATCCCCAATACACCAAATTATATACCCCAAACTAATAGGTTATCTTTGGATGAAGCAGTTTCCCCAAAATCTACTTCCAGAAATACAACGTTGAGAAGTATGTCTAAGGATTCTACATATGATCACGTACAAAATAATAATAATAATAATAATAACATTGGCCCTCCTGGAGTAAATAAACAACTATCTCCAAAGATGGTTTATGATCAATCTCAACAACAAGGGGGGCAAAATATTCCAAGATCTCAGAACTCTCCCCAAACTGCATCTCATCCAAATATATTTACCCCAGGTCAATCAAATCTATTAAGAGCACAGATCACAGCATTGAAATGTTTAGTAAATCACCAGAATGTTCCAATTGAATTTCAAGCCATCATCCATCAATCAGTCTCTCATCCACCAGATTTTAAAAAAATGTTAATAAATTTAAGTGAATATTTACGAATGAAAAAGGCTTATGAAGCAATGTCAACAAGCCCAAAAACAAATCTGCCACCGTCCATGAATCCAAATTTGTCATTTGTCAACCAAGAACCACAAGCAGTTCAATCTCCTGTAAATGTTGTAAATAATAACCATCTATCTTCTACTAATACTGATAATATTCCTAAGCCACAGTCCATACCTAATTCAGACTTATTACAAATTAATAAAGGTGGTGCACTTAAGACCAATAAATCCCCAAGATCTAATAAGGTTAAAGTAGATAATACAAGTAACAATGTAAGCCTTGACTCGGAAAAATCTAAAGTAACAGAATTACCTAAGATGGAAATACCAAGTAAGGATATAAAAGATGAAAATACAGAAATTGGTCCAAATGTTCAAGTTTCGGATAAGATGTTGTCACAAAATACACAATCAGGGAAACCTGTGGAAACCCAAAGAAAGACTGTCGAAAGCCAAGAACCTCCTGAGCCAGCACCTCCTATTCCATTAGACGAATTTAGAAAAAAAAATGAGATAGCAGAAAAAATAATTGAAATTGAAGATCCAGATATCATGGTTGATTCATACTCGTTGCCAAACGTAACTAATGCAGAAGTGGCTTATGAATCTCTCTTTCCGAAGGATCCTACAGATTTTACTATTATTCCTGCGTTATTACCAGAAGGTATCGATACACATACAACTGCAGAAATATATCAAACACTAATTGCATTAAATTTAGACACTGCTGTGAATGATTGTTTAAGAATTTTATTAGATGACACAGTAGATAAAATAACAAAGGATAAAGCTATGGCTGATTATCGTGCATTACAGTTGTTGCCATTACAAAAGGCAGTAAGGGGTCATGTATTACAATTTGAGTGGTATCAAAATTCATTACTTACTAACACACATCCAAACTTTCTTTCCAAGATTAGAGATATTAATATTCAGGATACTCTTTTGACGGAAGAGCTTTATAGGAAGCATGAACTACATCAGTATGAAAAGAAAAAGAGAGATGGCGTTATGAGGTTGGAATTTATTTTGGATAGATCAACAAAACAATTTAATAGTAGATTAGAGTACAGAAATAGAAGAATAAAATTTGGTCATAAATTAATAACATTGCATGGTAATCTGGAAAAGGAAGAACAGAAGAGACAGGAGAGAAAGGCAAAGGAACGTTTACAAGCTTTAAAAGCTAACGATGAAGAAGCATATATCAAATTATTAGATCAAACGAAGGATACAAGGATTACACATTTATTAAGACAGACTAATGAGTTTTTGGAGTCCTTAACAAATGCGGTGAAGGATCAACAAAATTTTACAAAGACTATGATTGAGTCACATATTAAAAAAGATAACGATGAATCTAGTATATCTACAACTCCAACCTCTTCAATGAGCGCTGAAAATGGATTAAACAATGATGATATAAATGAACAAGAGAATGTCGATTATTACAATGTGGCACATAGAATCAAGGAAGAAATTAAGCAACAACCGTCTATCTTGGTTGGTGGTACATTGAAAGAATATCAGATAAAAGGTTTACAATGGATGGTTTCTTTATTTAACAATCATTTAAATGGTATTTTAGCAGATGAGATGGGGTTAGGTAAAACTATTCAAACAATTTCTTTGTTAACATATTTATATGAGGTTAAAAATGTTCATGGTCCATTTTTAGTTATTGTTCCTTTATCAACGTTATCAAATTGGAGTAATGAATTTGCTAAGTGGGCTCCGACACTTCGTACTGTTTCTTTTAAAGGTACACCTGCTGAAAGAAAGTTAAAGCAATCCACAATTCGGAGTGGTAATTTTGATGTGGTATTAACTACCTTTGAATATATTATCAAGGAAAAAGCATTGTTGTCTAAAATTAAATGGGTCCATATGATCATTGATGAAGGTCATAGAATGAAAAATGCGCAATCAAAATTATCGTTGACCTTAAACACATACTATCATTCGGATTACAGATTGATTCTTACCGGTACGCCACTACAAAATAATTTACCTGAATTATGGGCGTTATTAAATTTTGTTCTTCCAAAGATTTTTAATTCTGTACAATCCTTCGACGAATGGTTTAATACTCCATTCGCAAATACTGGTGGTCAAGATAAAATTGAATTAAGCGAAGAAGAAACTTTATTGGTCATCAGAAGACTACATAAAGTGTTACGTCCTTTTTTGTTACGTCGTTTGAAGAAGGATGTAGAAAAGGACTTACCAGATAAAGTGGAAAAGGTTATTAAGTGTAAGATGAGCGCGTTGCAACAAATTATGTACCAACAGATGTTGAAACATCGTCGTCTATATGTTGGTGATCATACAAATAAGAAAATGGTTGGTCTTCGTGGATTTAATAATCAGCTGATGCAATTGAAAAAGATATGTAATCATCCTTTTGTCTTTGAAGAAGTGGAAGATCAAATCAATCCAACTAGGGAAACTAATTTTAATATATGGAGAGTAGCAGGTAAATTTGAGTTGTTGGAAAGAGTTTTGCCTAAGTTAAAGGCTACAGGTCATAGAGTTTTAATTTTTTTCCAAATGACCCAAATTATGGATATTATGGAAGATTTTCTAAGGTTTATGGATATTAAATACCTTAGACTGGATGGTCATACCAAATCAGATGAACGTAGCGTACTTTTAAAATTATTTAATGATCCTGAGTCTGAATATTTCTGTTTTATTTTATCAACACGAGCAGGTGGTTTAGGGTTAAACTTGCAGACAGCTGATACTGTTATTATCTTTGATACAGATTGGAATCCACATCAAGATTTACAAGCGCAGGATAGGGCGCATAGAATTGGTCAAAAGAATGAAGTAAGAATTTTAAGATTGATTACTGAGCACTCTGTTGAAGAGGCTATTTTGGAAAGAGCTCATAAAAAGTTGGATATTGACGGGAAGGTTATTCAAGCTGGTAAATTTGATAATAAATCTACTGCGGAAGAACAAGAAGCGTTATTAAGATCACTGTTAGAAGCAGAGGAAGATCGCAGAAGAAGAAGAGAAGCTGGCGATTTTGAGGAAGATGAATTGAATGATAATGAGATTAATGAATTATTGGCTAGAGATGATAACGAATTAGCAATATTCTCTAATTTAGACAATGAAAGGGCTACAAAAGATTCAGAATTAGGTATTAAGACTAGATTATTTGATATCTCAGAATTACCGGATATTTATACAAAGGAGATTCCAACAGAAGAAGAAATTAAAGAGAATGAAACTTTAAAATTAAGTGAAGGTAGATCATCTAGAGATAGAAAGAAGACGGTTTATAATGATGATCTTACTGAAGAGCAATGGTTGAAACAATTTGAGATCACAGATGATGAAAATGAAGATGATGATGTTATTAGAGGAAGCAGAAAACGGAAATTACAGGCAGATGATTCTTTTGATAAGACAAAGCAAACCAAATTGGAGAGCAATGAAGAGGACATTGCACTAGAAACACCATTAAGTATGGCTGGCACACCTGAGGGATCAATTAATACTCAAGCAATTGTATACCCAGAACAACAGGATAAAAAAAATATTATTACAACTGCTGGGAAGACATCAATTAAGTCTGCAAGAACCTCTACAAAAGCAAGAGCCTCTAAATCTACACGTGGTCGTGGTAAAGGTCGTGGTCGTGGTCGTCCTAGTAAAAATAAGAATGGGTTACCATTTAATAGAGTATTAGATGATCTATCACTTCCATTGGTAGAACGAGAAGCGATCTCAAGTCAAGCAGAGATTATTTATGATTTTGCATTGAATTATAAAAATGAATTAGGTAGATTGTTGTCTCCAATTTTTATGGAAAGACCACCAAAAACAATATATCCAGATTATTATTTATTGATCAAGTATCCTTGTGCATTTGAAAACATTAGACATCATATAGATAAGAAGGTCTATAATTCCTTATTTGAAGTAGTGGAAGATTTCCATTTGGTTTTTTCAAATGCTAGGGTATATAACACAGAGGATTCCGTAATCTATAGTGATTCAATAGAATTAGAAAATCAAGTGATTAAAAAATATCAAGAGATTACCAATGATACAAAACCAATTGATTTTAGTGCATTTGATGCTAAATATGCAAGTACACCGTTGATAATACCATCCACTTCAAATACTTTGGCACCCTCGGCAGCAAATAGTCCAGTGCCATCTATGGTCTCATCATCCTTGGAACCACTTTCTTAAAATGTACAGTGAAGACGGAAGTTACTGGGTGGAGAAAGATAGAGAAGCAGGAAAAAGAAGATTGGACTAAAGCTAAAGCGAAGATAAATCAGTTTACTTTTTTTTCAGTTTGTGATTATGTGATTAGATTTGATAACAATTATAAAATAGAGAAAGCTTGTGTGATATAATATACTAGTGATAATCTGTATTACTTTTTGATTGTTTGATGAAGAAAGGACTATATTGTTAACCAATGGCAATCAGTTTTATACAAGATATATTTTAGATAGAGAGTATGGACTAAATATGTATTTTTACATACAAGATTATATAGACCTGATGACTTACTATTATTATCTTGAGCGAGATTGTGTTTTTTCCTACAGATATATCGATACGTCCAGATTCTAAGAAGGCAAGTTTCTTATCTAACTTCTTTTTTGGATATTTTTTTTTGTTTTGTTTTGTTTTTCACTATCTTATCTTTATCTTAGATAATGGATCAAAGATCAATTTATTATCCATTTTCCAAATCTGTCGAATATTTGTTATCGAAATCTATGGTGCATTTTGTACGGGGTGACTCTGAAAGGAAAGTAAGAGATCTGAAGATTCGAACAGTAGACTTCTATGTATATAAAAAGGGATGGTATTTGTTGTATCCGGTGAGTTGAGGGTTATTACTAGCAGTGGGTACGTATACTCTCGTTGGAGAAGTCTATTAAAATATTTATGTAGATACACACAAATAAAGCTTATTAGCAATATACCCAAATATACGAATAGGTATACAGATATATACGTATATATACTAGAATCAAAGTGTTATTTAAAAAAATAGAGATGTCTCAAGGTAGAAAGGCTGCTGAAAGATTAGAAGGCAAAATTGTATTAATTACTGGTGCTTCTGCAGGTATTGGTGCAGCAACAGCTGTTGAATATATGGATGCATCTAATGGTAAGACTAAATTAATTTTATGTGCTCGTAGATTATCTAAGTTGGAATCCTTGAAGAAGGAGCTTTTACAAAAATATCCAGATGCAAAAGTTCATATTTCAGAATTGGATGTGACTAATAGTGATGCAATTAAACCATTTTTGGACAACTTACCAGAAGAATTTAAAGATATTGATATCTTGGTTAATAATGCTGGTAAGGCATTAGGCTCCGATCCGGTCGGTGAAATTGATATTAAAGACATTAAAGGGATGATGGATACAAATGTCATTGCCTTAATCAACATGACACAAGCTGTGTTACCTATATTTAAGAAAAAAAATTCAGGTGATATAGTCAATCTCGGTTCTATAGCAGGAAGAGAGGCCTACCCAACAGGATCCATCTATTGTGCATCTAAATTTGCTGTAAAAGCATTCACTGACAGCTTAAGAAAAGAGTTGATTAATACTAAAATTAGAGTCATATTGATTGCACCCGGTGTTGTTGAGACTGAATTTTCGGTGGTAAGATATAAAGGTGATACTGAAAGAGCTGCTAGTGTCTACCAAGATGTGTCTCCTTTAGTAGCAGAAGATGTTGCTGATTTGATTGTTTATTCTACTTCAAGACGTAGTAACACTGTGATTGCAGATACTTTAATCTTCCCAACTTCACAAGGTTCTCCATATCACATCTACCGTAACACATCTAAATGAAGGGGGGGGGGTCCCAAAGAGATTAATGAAAAAATCTGCTGCATATTATATAAAAAAAATTTTATGTTAGGAGTGATCATCGAATTGTTATATAGTTGTATGTAGCTAACATTCTTCTTTGGTTTATTAGGTTATTTCTTTGTTATTTCCTCTCTTTTTGTATATGTGTTGATAATCTATTGGATACTTTTTAAAGTGTTTATAACACTAGTTGAATCTGCTTCGAAACACATGTCTCTCTGTTTGTTTGTAGGTTAGTATGTTGAATCTAATTTATCCTTCAGTGTTGTCTTGGTCTGTTGTGTTTTGTTCTGCCTTTGATGAAAGTTGCTCGAGGCTGGAAATTTCAAGAAAACAGAAAAGGTAAGGAAGGAAAACTCTCGAAGGCCATGTAATCCAAATAGATTATATCTATATACGTATGTATATGTATAATCATAGAGATAGTGCAGTATGTACTGAAGTCTCTAACGGAGTAGTAACTAACAGGTATTATAGTGCAATCAGGGATAAGCAGCAAACGTGTGCAAGTACAGGGAACTTCCTAAAGAAAGAAAGAAAAATGCTTACCAAATATATGACACAAGTCTTTGTTAAATTTAATCCATTTGGGAAAGAAGGTATGTTTTTAGATCTCTATTGAATGGACTGTCGTGACTATAATGTATTGTAAAACAATATTTACATATGTATCAAGTGGTCTATGTCTATTATTAGTTATATACTTCTTTACTAACATTCTAACTTTATCTCATATTTTATTTCTATTTTTGGTATCATTAGCTAAAACTGCAAGACTTATAATGGCATCCATCCCACCTAAACAACGTATATTGGGTACAAGAATGACACAAGAATTGATCACTGATCCAAATCAGGAACCTATGATCAAAGTTACATTTAAGGACAAAAAAGTCATGGAATATAGTTTACGTAATATGAATTTTGAAGAACTTTCGAATATATTTGACACCCATTCAAGAAAGTTGAAGATCGAAGAAACTATTCAACAACAATAGAATTTTTTTTTGACTCATCTTTGTTATCATATGCATTTGTATGATGTTGTTTGTACAAAGAGCAGAGGATGATTTTTTTGTATTAGGTGGTGGCAATAAAGACTTGTAAATACATGTATTTATAACAAACAAACAAACGAATAAATAGATAATATTACTTTGTATGATGTCTGTTACTAAAATTCAGTAATGTAGGTGATTGTAATCACAGTTCCAATAGCAGTTACATGTATGTATTTGTACAAAGATGTATATTTTAAAATTTAGGCTTGAAAGTGAAAAAATTAAATTGGAATATAGTGAAGTAGAACTTCCTGAACATGATAATGAGAAGTAATTATTCTTTTTGATCTTGTCTACAATGCATAGTCTATTAGATACGTGGGTACATATATGTGTATGTGTATACGTCTATAAAAAGTCTCATGTCTTCGAATATATTGGATATTAGATAGGAGAGAACAGGAGAGATAATTAAATATATTCTATTTGGATTGATTTGACATGGATTTACCAGATGAAGACACAATTCGCATTTTAATCACCACAGATAATCATGTTGGTTACAATGAAAATGATCCCATAACAGGTGATGATTCTTGGAAGACTTTCCATGAAATAATGATGATTGCTAAGGACTATCAAGTAGATATGATATTACAGAGTGGAGATTTGTTCCATATAAATAAACCCTCCAAAAAATCTTTGTATCAGGTGATGAGATCCATTAGATTGACATGTATGGGTGATAAGCCATGTGAATTAGAATTGTTAAGTGATGCTTCAAAAGTATTGGGGTATAGTGATTTCACTAATGTTAACTACGAAGACCCAAATTTTAATATATCTATTCCAATGTTTGCTATCTCAGGAAATCATGATGACGCCACTGGTGATTCTTTACTTTGTCCTATGGATATCTTACATGTTAGCGGATTAGTGAATCATTTTGGGAAGGTTCTTGAAACTGATAAGATTTGTTTATCACCGTTGTTATTTCAAAAGGGGAAGACTAAATTGGCTTTGTACGGGCTACAATCAATTAGAGAAGAAAGGTTGTTTAGAACCTTTAAAGAAGGAGGGGTTACTTTTGAAGTCCCCACTATACGTGATGGTGAATGGTTCAATCTAATGTGTGTTCATCAAAATCATATAGGTCATACCAATACAGCTTTTCTGCCTGAACAGTTTTTACCAGACTTTTTGGACCTTGTCATTTGGGGTCATGAACATGAATGTATTCCAAATTTGATTTTTAACCCTATTAAAGGTTTTAATGTTTTACAACCAGGGTCATCAGTAGCTACGTCGTTATGTGATGCTGAGGCTAAACCCAAAAACGTTTTTATTTTGGAGATAAATTATAAACAAAATAAAAGTCAACCAAGATTAATTCCGATCCCGTTGACCACAATAAGAACGTTCAAGATGAGGAATATATCTTTGAATGAAGTTCCTTTTTTGAAACCTCATGACAAAGAATCTATTACTAAGTATTTGATCGGACAAGTTAATGAAATGATTGATGAAGCAAACAAGGAAACTATAGAAAAATTGAGACAGAACGGTATTGAAGTTGATCAATTGAATCAAGATGATATTTTGAATGAGTTATCAATTAGCATTCCACTTCCTTTGATAAGATTGAGAGTAAATTATACTGGCCCAACTTCTTCTAATAGTAGTACTGGTAGTTCCAGTACAATGACACATAGTAGAATAATTGTTAATGATATGCTGGACTACCAAGTGGAAAATCCTAGAAGATTTAGTAACAGATTTGTTGGCCGTGTTGCCAATAGTAATAATATTGTCCAATATTATAAAAAGAAGACAATAGTCACAAAAAATAAAGACAAAAATGCAAGTCCTAGTCATAATCGAGTGGGTGATTTATCAATAAACAGTGATGAGAACAACAATAGTAATGATGGCGAATTACAGATTGAATTGCTGGTTAATGATCTTTTAAGTAAGATGCAATTATCTCTGTTACCTGAAGTTGGATTTAATGATGCTATTAAGAAATTTGTAGATAAGGATGAAAAGACAGCTTTAAAGGAATTTATCGATAAAGAGTTGGATAATGAAGTGGATTTATTAGTATCTAGTGGACAATTTTTGGATAAAGAAAATCCTGAAGATATAAAACTGTTGATTAAGGAAGTTAAAAGGGTAAATACATCGAGAAAGGATTCATCCTCGCTATCACATTTTGTTTCAGAAGAAAATTCTATTAATGTCCATAAGGAGCTACCTGATAATTCCTCTTTTAGCACTAAATCTTTGGACAAGATTAATATGCCATCTCAGCAATCTTTTAAACCAACTAAGTCGGTATCTTCAATAGAGGAAACATTGAAGACAGGAGGTAATAGTGCATTTCGAGAAAGTTCTCCAGATTCAATTATTATATCAGATAGTGACGAAAATAATCGAAGCTTTGATCATGATCATATAATTGTAGATGATGGTAGTGGGGATAACAACAAAGATGAGGATTACTCGAAACAAAAATCGACTATATCAAAACAATCCTTCACAAGAAGGAAACATGAGCTAACAGGTAAATCACAAACATCAAATTCATCTAGAAGAAAAATAGCTAAGACACCTCGAACAGACATATTAGAAAGCTTTTTGGCAAAGAAAAGAAGGTAATATATGTGGATACAGTTTAAACATAGTAATCTTTAGAATGAATTTATAGATGATATATATTTATTATAAAGAATAAAAAAATGTATGAATGTGAGAATGGTTTTTATATATAATATGTAGATTTCTTATCCCAAGGATAATTTCTTTCGGATAATTTCGTCTTGTTATTTTCATATATGTATGCAAATTATAATCTTTTAAAATTGCATCATTTAGGACTAAATTAATTAGAATAAACAAAATAGCTAGTAATAATTATTAAACTGTAATACAGTAACCAACATTCTTTCTGAAAAATTGTGATCATGTCTTAATATTAATGTATACTCCAATAATAAATGAATACATAGTAAAAAAGAAGGCATAAGAGGTAGAAATTGAAGAATACGACTAAATATATATCAAAATTGTCTTTATTGCAATCATAATAATTATTTCATCATCCTCGGTTTCAATAATTATAGTAAACTATTGTAAAGAAGTATTTTATTCACAAAATTAAATGAAACTTTTGTTTATTTTAGTACGGAGCAATCATTTCTCCTTTGTATATTTTCTTTCTGGTCAACTCTTAAGAGTTGAAGATATCACTAAATTATATAAGAGATATGATGTAAGGAGCCCTAATTGGAAATACGTAGTCTGCGGATAACGCTTGATGTCGAGGCGAAGGACTTGGAGCGGCCGAAACTCTGGGCCCAGGCTGTGAGTGTATTCGAACGAACGCAAGATCGTCGGATTGGCCATTGGTGGCAAATTACTGAGAAACATATTTAAGAGACCTGTGATTATTGAGATAGTATGCCAGAGGTAATTATCAGCATTAATATTCTTATTATTATTTCTATTAGGTTCTACCTATGAGAAAATCAAGAACAATCAATAATAAAAATTATATAGTTGGCTTATTAGTTAAAATCAACGACTGTATAATTTGTAAGTGTGTTTATGTATAATTAATATGTAAGGTATACTACTCTGTAGAAAGTATTAAAAATATGTATTAACGAGCTATACACCTTAAAATCCTATGAATAGCTTACTTTCTCTATATATGTACTATATAAAAGGACGTAATGTGAAGATATGGTAAAAACCTAAAGAGCCACAAGAAAGGAATAACTTCCTCTTAAATGAGATGTTGTGTTACGACGATGTTACATAGTCACCTACGATATTGAATGTTGATCCTGTCGTATGAGATTATCTCCCAAAGGTGTGTAACTTATCGTTACCTAACCAGTTATGGTTTTTTTTAGGGTTCCCTGTATAAATCTTCCTAACAAAACAACAACCAGTTTGTAACAATTTGGTTAACCAACAAAAATTATTATGATTTTTATTGTTAAACGTCTAATATGAAAAACATCAAGTGTTTAGGATTTTCTTTTTTTTCCAAATAATTTTATTGGATTGGATTTCTGGAACATAAATAATAGGTACAGCAGAAATACGGTATATTGAAGTGGTAATATTTAAAACAGCATGTAAACAGGAAGCGCTAGTACAATATCTTACTAATATAGTGTGTAAATTGAAGTATGTAATTAATATAAACAGTATTTAATTATTAATGATCTTATTTATTATTATACTAGTGCATTTCTTTGTATTATGTAGTCTTGTTTTATCATATATATATATTATGTAGAGGAGACTAACATGAATCCGAAAATTGAAAGTTGAAACAGATGTTCTTTATTTATGTTTGTGTTTACCAACAATTTTACAATCAAATGTGCTCTATCAGCACATTATACCAAAAAAAACCATTGGGAATTAGCTCTAATGTTAGTTAGGTTGTAAAGTAAAAGTTATTTATGGTTTGAGAAATGGTATCCAGGGTATTGTGATGTTTGTCAATAAATTATTCTGGTTTGGATCAAAGAAATTTAAGGTTTGTTGAAAAATTCCAGGTTGAATGTTGAGTGAATGGAATAATGAGCGAAAACAATAACGAGGCATTACTGAGACATAAATGAGACAATAGTGAGAAGTTAATCATACAAACAAATATTTGATATGAGTTAAAAATGAGAATTATTAACAAACATCACGCCATCCCATCAAGAATATTATCAACCCATGAATTATATATAAAGGTCTATCATCTTAACATCTAAAAATTGTATTTGTGTCTGATTTATAATGGTATATAGAGTAATGTATAAAAAAAACAAGCAATAATCGTTTAAAGTTCCTCTATATAACGTCTTTATATATATTTATTACTGCCATACTATCCGTTAGATAGAGTATTAATTGTTGTTCTAACTAACTGTTCGTTAGTGTTATCAATTAGTTATATTTATCACTTCAAAGGACAGCAGTCGTGTTGCGGATATTTCCTAATCAGGAAATTCTATTGTTCATTTTTATTTTGTTTTTCTCCGACTTCCACGGATAAACGGTAATTCTAGTTATGACTATGGTTCGCAGTCCGATAATCCGATCCAATGAAATGATTTGGAAAAAATTAAAATGCATGACGCTCGGTACCTTTCATATTAAAAGTTTAACAATAAAAATTATAATTATTTTTTATTGGTTAATCAAATAGTTACTAACTGATTATTATCTTTATCTAGTTTTCAAGTGAGTTCAAAATTTAATATATAAGGAGAACATATTTTAGATTCAAGTCCTCTTCTCACTTGGAACTTTTCTCTTCCATTCTTATATTAATTTTGTATATATATTTATATTTATATTTTATATATATTATTATTTATATATATATTTATTTTAATAAAATAACCAAGTACACTTTCAGTCTATTCACTGGTCTATAAATAGTTTAAACAAGTGTACAAAAAAAGAAAAAAAAAAAAAAAAGGGGGGGGGGTAACACGGGTAAGGGCTAACAATATTATTGTAATTCGGTAGTCGATTATCCGCAACGAGTCGCAGCAGTAACATGCGCAAGTGGTTTAGTGGTAAAATCCAACGTTGCCATCGTTGGGCCCCCGGTTCGATTCCGGGCTTGCGCAGTTGTTTTTTTCTCACACATATATAATCTAACATCCCAGATTTTGATGTTTAGGAAAATGAGGGTAATCGATATTTTCCTAAACTCTCCTTTCTGGAAAATTGTGCAAACCCTTGTAAATGGAAAGATAAGAATATAAAAGATAAGTATACACACACAGAGAGCAGGAGTAACCAAAAGAAGATACAAAAGAAGGCAACCAAGACAGAACCAAGAAGTATATACTATATATTACTTAGTTATAGTATTTAGATTATTTTAATAATACGTTTAAAGATATAGAGTGAGTCTGTATCTTATATCTATCTTAGTGTTCTATTATTATTAAGTTTTAAGTCGACTGTTATCAGAAATTACTAACTATCAGGTTACCATATATAATAGCTGTAAAATCCCGTAATACGAAGTATTGGGTCTAATGCATTTTTCCAATTTATTTTGTTAAATTTTTTTTTTGCAACGTGTTGTGGTCTAGAGAGAGCATATTTGTGGTGTATGAACTTGTAAGATATAATGGTATCTTGAGAGAGCTACACTGTAAGAAGGCCTAGACAGTTCTATAGGCAAACTAGCAAGATATCGTTGTAAAAATACCCTTTGTATAGTAACCACTTATTTTTGTTCGTCATTTCTGTAGACCAACTCACGCAAGTAAAATCCTTTATTCACAAATGCTGCCATGTATTTATTATAACAGCGTAAATAGTGGAATAGAGGAACAATGAACGTGGTATTTAGTTTCCATGCATTATTTATTTATTTATTTATTTATTTGATCTACTATCTTTGAAATTGAAGACTGTTCATGAAATTCGTAGATGGCCGAATCTCTGCCATTCGGACTCTTCGCAGGATTCCAGGCCACGAAGGAAATTCTTCTTTGCTTTTTTTATTCATTTTTTTTCATTTTTTTTTTCTTTTTTGGTCTTTTTTTATTTTTGAGAAAAAAATTTTTTTTTTTTCTTCTTCAATTTTGTTTCGTGGTGAAAAAAATTTTTTTTTTCTGTTGGAATTTTGAAACTCTTGTTACTCATTTCTCAGGATTTATATATAAACTCTAACTTAAGGTTCAAATTTTAGTTTCTTTTTAAAGCATCATGTTCGAGTAGTAGATAAGACTTTAGCACATCTTTTTTTTCTTTTAACACAATTGATATTGACTCTTGATTGCTCGTTTCTTTACTTAACAAAAGGAAATCACCAAAGAAAAATGTCTCAACCACAAGTTACTGTCCACGCTTTAACCGGTGAAGCCACTTCCACTGCTTTACCATTACCAGCCGTCTTCTCTGCTCCAATCCGTCCAGATATTGTCCACTCTGTGTTCAAGTCTGTCAACAAGAACAAGAGACAAGCTTATGCTGTTTCTGAAAAGGCTGGTCACCAAACCTCTGCTGAATCCTGGGGTACTGGTCGTGCTGTCGCTCGTATTCCAAGAGTTGGTGGTGGTGGTACTGGTAGATCCGGTCAAGGTGCTTTCGGTAACATGTGTCGTGGTGGTCGTATGTTTGCTCCAACCAAGACCTGGAGAAAATGGAATGTTAAGGTTAACCACAACGAAAAACGTTATGCCACTGCTTCCGCTATTGCTGCTACCGCCGTTGCTTCTTTGGTCTTAGCTAGAGGTCACAGAGTTGAAAAGATTCCAGAAATTCCATTAGTTGTTTCTTCTGACTTAGAATCTGTTCAAAAGACCAAGGATGCTGTTGCTGCTTTGAAGGCTGTCGGTGCCTCTGCTGATTTATTAAAGGTCTTAAAGTCCAAGAAATTAAGAGCTGGTAAGGGTAAGTATAGAAACAGAAGATGGACTCAAAGAAAGGGTCCATTAGTTGTTTACGCCCAAGACAACGGTATTGTTAAGGCCTTAAGAAACGTTCCAGGTGTTGAAACTGCTAATGTTGCCTCCTTAGGTTTATTACAATTAGCTCCAGGTGCCCACTTAGGTAGATTCGTTATCTGGACTGAATCTGCTTTCTCTCAATTAGATGCTATCTGGGGTTCTGAAACTGTTGCTTCTTCTAAATCTGGTTACTCTTTACCAGCCAACATTGTTTCTACCACTGACATCACCAGAATCATCAACTCTTCTGAAATCCAATCTGTTGTTAGACCAGCTGGTCCAGCTACCCAAAAGCGTACTCATGTTCAAAAGAAGAACCCATTAAAGAACAAGCAAATCTTATTAAGATTGAACCCATACGCTAAGGTCTTTGCTGCTGAAAAATTAGGTTCCAAGAAGGTTGAAAAGAACGCTTCTAAGCCAGCTGCTGTTTTCACTGAAACCTTGAAGCACGATTAAATAGTATAATATATAATATTTATATATAATTAATTATTTTTAATATACTATTTTTTTCCTTTTTTTTTTAACGTATTTGATCAGAAAGATGTGTATGGCGTTGACTGTTTACCTCAAGTTATCTGAATCTGTAAAAGTGCATGCATATATGGATTGGCTGTTGTGAACATACTACTTATTTACATACAAAGTTTTATGGAGGGAAAGAGATAAAAAATAACAAGAGGGAAAAGAAGACAGTATTATAATAAAATTATAGGTATACAAATAATACAATATACATCTATTTATGCAGTTGCATGTGAATATTAATTAATTAATATTAGTCTATATAATTCTAATTTAATATTAATAAAATTAAATCAAGTAAAATAAAAGGAACAAAAAAACAAAAAAAAACAATAAAAGTTCACTCTTCTCTTTGAAATTAATGCATTAAGTAAATATTTTCATTTTTCTTTGATCTTTCCTTAGAATCTGCACCATGAGCCTCAAACTCATATGTAATCTTGATATCTAAGTCTCGGTTATTTGTCTTGTTTGGTTGACATGTTAATTCACCCTTAAGAAGATCACCAGCTTCAGCTTCCAAATCATCTTCCAAATAAAAAACAGTTTGTTTCCAATGGGTGTATGGTGCGAAGGGACTTGTTGAAAATCCTATTGGTTTTTTACCCTTTGGATGTGGAAATTTGATATCGAACCAAGCGATCAACCCATTAATCCAATCTTGTCTTTTGGCTTCCACTTTGAATGGGACTTTAAATGAAAGATCGGAAACTTTGACAGTATTTAAATCGAATTCAATGATTTTATCCTTTGTGGTGTTGACTAGATGCCCCTCGACAGTATCCACGATTGGTTCTCTCATAACTAATGGAACAAATGGTGAATAATCAAACCCATAAACGTCTTGCCAATAAGTCAATTTCTCGTGTTTATAATCAGAGTCTTCTAAACCAGCTAAGTGGATAGAGCATTTATCTGGAAATATTAAGCCACCTTCAACTAAATATTTATCACGAGCATACAAAACAGTATCTAACATGGATTCATACAAAAGGAAGTAACCCATCCATTCAGAAATGATAATATCAACTTTTGGGAATGGTAATTTTACATCCTCTAATTTCCCACGTAATAATGTGATTTTATCGGAGAACCCGTTTAGATCAACTATTTCTTTTGCCATTTCGATGATGCTAGACATATCGACACCAATGACATGTTTTGCACCATGTTTTGCTGCAAACATAGAAAGAATACCAGTACCACAACCAACATCTAAAACAATCTTATCCTTAAAAAGATCTTTATTTTGTATGATTGCATTTCTATATGATAAAGTACGTACGGTATCTTGTAACATTTCTTCATGGATACCATAGTTGTCGTAGGAATTGAAATAATGTTGTTCAAATCCATTCAATTCAGCTTTATTGGTAGCAGAATCTTCAACTCTGGTCTTACTCATCGTCTCTGTTTTATGCTGTATATTTTTGAAATAATGGTTATATGTAACCAAAACGGGAGATTCTATAACTTTTTAGATAGATCAACTGAACCCTGCAAATTGAGCATAGTGGTAGAAGGAGATAAATAATAATTAGCCTTTTTATAAATATTACTGTTGCAACTCTCCATCTGCAGAAATGCCCTTCTCAATTTTGCACGTTTGTTTTTTTTTAAAAACTCAGCTAGAGTTTTTCTTTTGCAAAAGAAAAAAAAAAAGAAACAAAATTTTCAATTGTCTCCACATGTTAAAGAGGGAATCCAAAAGAAAAAAACATAGAAAGATGGAAGCTGTTAAAATGATAACATGGTCAATTAGTGAGGATAGTCTTTGTAATTATCGATATCATCTTAATATTTTTGTACTGTGTTATTTTGCTACAGCCTTAAATTATTTAGAATGTAGCGTGTTATGATAAAGGTTGTTCTTTTCTCTCTCTCTCTCTCTCTCTCTCTCTTTTAATTGTGCCTATAAGTGCAAAATCTTGATAATATATTACAAAAAAAATCATATATTTAAGTTCATTAAAGTCATACTAGCTTGACAAAAGTGCTCTACAAAATACACAATATACGCATATATAGAAGGAAGATTGTATTCATGGAGCTAATCTAAATACTTCCCAAGGATCATTTTCTGATTTTCTTTTATAAACAAAACGGTCGTGTAAACGGTTAGGTCTTCCTTGCCAGAATTCAATTTCTAATGGAACGACTCTTAAACCGCCCCAGTATGGAGGACATGGAACATCTTCAACGCCTTCCCATCTCTTTTCATTTAAGACTTTACGTCCCTCTAACTCATCCCTATTTTTAATGATCTGTGATTGTTCAGATGCCCAAGCCCCAATCTTAGAACCTCTTGGTCTTGTCTTAAAATAACGTTCAGAAGTTTCACGATTAACAAATTCAGTAAAACCTTCTACTCTAACTTGTCTATGTAAGTCCTTCCAGAAAAAATTCACTGCTGCATTTGGATTGGTTTTGATATCATGAGCTTTATTTGAAGTACCCCAATTGGAATATATCACAAATCCTCGAGGGTCTAGTTCTTTAAATAAAAGTACTCTGGAAGATACTTTACCACTTGGTAATTCTGCAGATGAAAATGTTATGGCTTCTGGTAAAGTTTCCTTTGGATCATCTTTGGCCTCATTGAACCATTTAGTGAATTGTTCAATTGGATCCTTTTCTAAGTCTTCTTCAGATAATGTAAACTTATCATATTGGTAAGTTTCTGGAGCAAAAATTATTGGTGTCTGAGTCTTTTCTGATTCCGCAGTCATTATGTTAGTACTATAATGTTCTGTTAAGATTATAACTGGTTATATTGATTATTAATAAATTGAATAGTTGAGATAGCCTGTAGGCTGGTGTACTAAAAATAGTTATCAAGCTAATGTTGACAGTGCTACAAATTCAAGAGGAGAGGTGGACCAAGAAGTTTAAAAGAAAACGGAGAGAATCACAAAGGGTTTCTCACAGTTAACAACTCATAAAAAGATCCGGAGTATATATATCAGACATCCACACGTATATTACTCATAAATATGTTTTGTCTTTCAATTTTATTTATTTCTCAAATTCCAACGGATTCCTCCCATTTCGTTTCTTTTCTTTTTTCACCCCTATCATATTTTTTTTTCCTTTTTGTCGTATTGACTATATCTATAAAGAGGAATGGAGCTTGAGTAAGCTTATCTGCTTTTACTCATTTTTGTCTGAGGAAAAATATATAGCCTCCCTCCCCGAGGAATGTGAACGTAATAGCAGCATCGTATTAATATGAGTACTGATAGTGATCGAAGTCTTTCTGAGAATTTGCTCGTGGACAATGGTGAATTCATTCTCTATAAAAAAAAATTCTTCAGTAGCAACATAACAAAGAAGAGGTATTACTTCATGATAGATCTTTCTTAGTGACAGCCAAACTAACGAAGAAAAAGAAACAGAAAAGGAAGAAGAAAACTTGACGGTAATGTACTTATTCAACAATGCTGTGGAAGTGTCATATTTCTTTTTAATACATTTCTTCATCTGAAGATAATATAATAAAAAAAAAATAGAGATAATGATATATATGAATAGTAAAAAAGAAAAACAATAAAATCTTCCAAAAATTGTGTTTCTTTAATATAATATTACCTTTAGTAGTGTCTTATTAATATTCACAAATTATATATTCATTACCATAAGAACATGTGAATCATCAAAAATGATGTTCTATTATTCTTTTATTGCACCCCCAAAAAAGAATTAGTTGATGACAGTAAAATGATACTAAAAAAAACACAAAAGGATAACAAATCACTACTATAAAGTAGCAATAATGCAAATGATACTTTATGTTAAGAATTATGCATAAAAATCATTAAAAAAAAAAACACTGCCATATTAGCATAACTAATATAGTATAGATATTTCAAAAAAGAGGCACTTTTTTTGTTGTTCAATATTATGGATATAGAAATAAAGAAATAATAGGAAATATCACATTGTTGAATGCATATGATTAAGAACCCTTTGTATGTTAAACTCAGTGGGAACTTACGAATAAAATATTTGGATCAACTCTTTTAGTAACGAACAAATTTGATAAATATTAAATAAGAACGTATAATATTAAATATTAAAGGAATGTAAATTTATTCAAAGACCTCCCCGAGTAAAGAAACAAAAAAATTGTATCATTTTATGGAACGGAATAAGAAAACCACTAACAATATGGATAAAAAAAAAAAGTAATCTGGCTTATTGTATCTCACATCCAGTAACAAATAGGAATAATAATCTTGGAATATCAATTATCAGGAGCAGTAAATGTATTATCTAAAGAATAAGATTAGTAAATGGTATAGTTGTAATAAATGAATTTTACACTAAATATAGTTGTTTTCAAATGGTTCTAGACAAAATTCACTAAAAAGAAAAAACCATTGATTTTCAATAGAACTGGAAGTTTGTTAAAATGGGATAAAAATGAAGATTAAAAAATAGAAATAGAGGTAATATAGTGAATGACTTATTCCATGATCTTTGAATAATATCCTAATAAGATCTAAAAGGATTTACCAAGATAACAAAAAGAAATTAGAATAACACTTATTATTAGAAGAACCAAAGAAAATAATGTCCATGTAACATAAAACTATCCATTTATCATTTGTTTAAACTTCCTAGACTGCCAGGGATTAACCATAAAATACTTATGTTTTTAATGAGATAAAGGTTTGGATAACCAAAAGAATCTCCAATTATGTAAAAATATTCCAAATCCATATAAATCTAGAAAGCAAAACAAATTAGAAGTTATGCACATGTGTTTTTCTTCCATTAAATTATAAATATTGTATAATTTTTGAAAGAAAACCAGCTGACATAAAGGAGTTCTTATTTAGTAAAAAAACACACTATTAGCTACTATTACTATTTTTTTTTATCTCATACTAGCCCAAAACTACCATTCTATATTATATTGTTATCCTAAGCGTGTTTTTTTTCTTCCTCTTGAGCAAGAAGATTGGCCATCAATTTTTCTTCTTTTTTCTTGTTATCCATAATAATCCTTATGAGTAAATAACCTTTACGTGTATGGGTGTATATAAGAGTATTCAATATTTTGAATTAGATAATAAAAATGCGCTGTTAAAATTAACTGAGTGTAGTTTTAACAAATTCCAAAAATTCTAATTGAAAAAAAATAAAAGAAACAAATTCAGATAGCGTAGCACTTCATAAGGTTCTTTTATATTCTTTCAAACTAAAATTGGAATTGGCATTTTATTATCAGATCGTAAAAGATAATTCAAAAAAATAAATCATACTCTCTTTACAACTAACCACTTACTAACAGATCATGCTATACAAACAATTAAATGTTCTAGGAACAAATAATTGATTGTGTGACATAATTCTTAATCTTTGGATGATTCTGGATAACCTTATCTCTGGTACAATGTGCTGTTCAAAATATCAAATATGGAAGTAAAAATGGGATACAGTTTATTTAATCTGAATGGTAAAACCTTAACGATACCAATTTTTCATTTCTACAAGGATAAGATCGTTTGATGCTTGGGGTAATACCCAGTATACTGTAGGAGCTATTGGTTAGAACCCAAATATAAAATATAGTCGAACAGTCAATAAACGATATTATTTTTATACAGAACAGGTGCTACTTTTATTATAAAGATAAAGATATGAAATGCGTCAGAACCGCTACGCCAGACTAGACAAAAACTATACTTTTCCGAACTATGACTATTTTGATAAAGCTTGTACGACTAAATAAAAAAGTGACGAATAACAACTTCACAAAATCTTGGTTGGTTAACAAATAGCCCTAAGAAAATTGCTTACAAAGTGATTGAAGGTTATATATATTCTTTTTCAAAGATCAGAAACCCTAAGCTGAGTTGGTTCTTACTACTTTATTTCCTTGCTACGCTCTTTAACCCTTAAGAAAAATCAATATTCGTCAATGATGATACAAGAGGGTAACTATCATTTTGTCTTCGAACTTGGAAAAAAAAATGAAATATAAAAAACAATTTAGTTTATTTTTTTATAAAAGCAGAGTACCTCCGTTTCTGATACATCTCAGTGATTGAATTAATTCCTTCGTTTTATTTGGTTTAGCGTCTAATTCTTAACAGAGAAGCAAAGTAAAAATAAATTGCACCAGTATCATTGGCTGTCTATATCTCACCAACATATCGACGGTCTCTCTAAGCTGGGAGATTAAGCTTCTAAACGAAATGTTTAAGTTCTGCTATTTGACGATTAACGTGACGTCAGGTAGCTCTATTACATTTCATAAATTTCTTAGCATATTCTTGTGTGGTGCATGTTTTAGACAACAATATATGATATAATCACCGTTTCTTTGTACTTATTTGTCTAACAAAGTTAGATTTGTCTACTATCGGAAAGGGGGAATTGCGGAGAAGACTTAAACATCGACAAAAATAAGCAGATGACCGGTTATGCCATTCAATAAAGTGAAGTGTACATTGTTAACATGGAATAAGTTCTTTATACATAATCTTCCGGATATGGGTTTCTTCTTGTTTAGGATAATAGAACTTAGAAATTTACTCTACCTATCGCCTTTGAAAGTGGTTATAAAAAAATGAACAGTCTATTCTTGGATACCTTCTTATTTTTGAGTACATTATCGTTGGCCTGAGGTCCTTTCACATGGATAATTTTAGTTGAAGAATCTCACAATAACTTTAAGAAAAAGATAATTTGAATAAAATAAAAAAAAACTAGTGAATATTAACTGAGGGTTTGTGATTTTTAAACAGAAAAATATTTTAGGAAAAAAGATTTGGCAGTATATAAAGCATATATAATAAAAAAAATTTTTTGATAGCATCTTCGACAGGCTGTTCAACCCATTCAAATGATAGTTGCCTATTCAAAAATTAGGTTATCTGAATACCTGTCAAGCTTTGAACATATGTTTATCAAGTCCACCTTTTCTTAGAGAATAACCTCTTTGAATTAATTGACAAAATATTTTTACTCAGCAAGTAGAATACTGCATTATGTATAAAAACTAGCTGGTGGAATAAAATGGAACTGTGGCTCAAATAGATAATATTTCTTAACATATCTGATGTTAAATACATTATGTTTCTTATTATTCGCTAATTCACCTCGATGAACCACCACTGTCTGATTACCGATCAAACTTTTTTATAGTAAATGGACCAAATTATAAACTCATGTAGGCCTTTTTGTGGATCAGGATTTTATCTACGATTTTAAACTGTGGAATATCACAGTGCTTCTGATTGAGATACTTTGACTGTCTTTCCTGTGCTTGTGCAATTTGATCTCAAATAACTACTAACTGACTTCCTATATTCTTTACGAACTCTGTCATTGTTTTCTGGTCGCTAACTTACTGAAGTCACCTTTCTTATGAAGCCCATACTTTGGGCGATCCCACATAGGATTAAATATACCTGCGAAACTCTCATGAAAATTTTTCAATGCCAAGAAGACAGTGTAACTAATGGAAACCTGATAACACGTATTGTAGGAAAATAATCATCCAGAATCTTTATAAGAAATCAGATATTCTTTAATGCTTTTACTAGTAGCAAATGCTGCCTTTAAAAATAGTTCAATTTCCTCCGTCATTACTAAATCCACTTCTGTCCATTTCCAAAATATTCATACTATCATTTAAGTCGTTAATTACACCTTTTTTTCATTTTGAAGTAAAAACTTGAAATTTTTATCCCATCTTCCTGAGTATTTCTTCTCAGAAAATGAATTCTCCTCTCTCCTCTTATCAATTATTTTTCATGGTTGTTATAAAATAAAATTCAGAGATTTTTGTCATAATATTGAAAATATGATCATGAACTTCCAGTAAACTGCACACAGAAGAGAAAGATAATGGCTTATTTTTTATAAATAGGAATATAGTTCACTCATGTGAACCATTATTATATTAGATTATGCGACTTACATACAGTATGGATAGAAATTATTGTTATGATAAAACTTTTTAAGCCCTTTGTTGTTTTAGTTACACATAAACCCTATTATGATAGGCATTTAAATTGAAAAAATAACAATAATATCCAATCTTGAATAAATCTGTATGAAACAAAACATTTATTTTTTAGATATCTTTACTAATGACATTTAGTTCTCCATCCTACGTGGTAAGCCTTTTTTTATTATGTTGACTAGGATAAGCAGTGAAGTATTTGTGTGTTTGACATAAATAACATATCTCTAGTGAAAATAGATCATAAAAATAATCCTCTATTTGCCTTCAAATACAAATAAGACAAATATTAAAAAGTCTTTACAATAAACCTATTTTTAATCACAATTGGTCAACAGCTCTTATTTACAGAGGCTTATGTTTATTTAAACTTCCATAATTCAATACTATATACAGTAATAACATTGTTCCAGGCAGTTTCTTTAAGAAAGTCTGATTTTCTCTACTAACTGTCTATTTTCGAAAACCTTTCTCTTGTTTTTCCTTTGAGGGTTTTAAAAAAATTAATACATTTATTTAGAAAAGCATTAGAGGGTTATAAAAAATTTTCTCTTTTATCACCAGATCTGCGTGAAAAACCAAGCCTGGTTCGGAAAGGTTCACAGACCATTCCGCCCGCAAATTTTGGGGTCCAGCAAAACCACTTTCCGATGGGTCGGATGCGGAATGACGGAACACATCCTTTCCCCAGAACCCAAAATACACTGGCGGAGTAGTCTGCGAACTGTAATAACTCTGTTCTTTATAATAAAAGTAAATCCTAATATTCTAAAAATAAGATAGATAAATCTAGTTATAAGTTAAAAATACACAAATATTAATAATAGCTAGAATAAATAGTTAATACACAAAAAAAATATATATTCTTATTTCTTGCTCGTCTGTCTATAATATCGTCTAGTCCTTCTTACAGTAGCCTCTCAAGATACCATTATATCTCGCAAGTTCATACACAACAAATAAGCTCTCCTTGGACAACAACACGTTGCAAAAAATTTTACAAAATGAATTGGAAAAATGCATTAGACCCATACTGTGACATATAGTGTCCTGATGTCACAGTAGACGATCTTGCAAACTCTTTAGTCGACGACGACGTTCTTGTTTTTCATATTTATAAACTGTATATGTTTGTATATCTATTTATCTTATCTACTTCTTATATACAGTATAGTTTGTGTATCATATATAGAGGACACAACCAAGAATCATTTGTCTTATTTTACATTCTAGAAGAGTATATCTCTCGTAGTAGATCTTGATCTATTACATATACTTCGTATCACGGGATATTACACGAACCAGGTTTATATCTGGTATGTTAAAAAGAATGTTTTGCTTCCAATCGGATTCGAACCGATGATCTCCACATTACTAGTGTGGCGCCTTACCAACTTGGCCATAGAAGCAGTTAACTTCCGGCGGTGTTGTATAATAGAATGTTGCTGACAAATATGTTTTTCTATAGTGGTTGATAAAATGATGCTGACAAATACAAATAATAAACGCCACCGTATTATCTAATGCAACTCCCACTATATACAACATGCTGCTGACAAATACATTAATTATTGTCCAGATCTGAACTGTATCTTAGCTAATATCAAATTAACATAGCTTGTCTATTGTTTATCTACTAGTTAGCTATCTAAGCCATCACCATGTCCAAAAACATATATAAAGGACACCTTCTCCAACATTCAAGTCTCATCTACAGTTCACTTTTCTCTGTATAGTATTTCTATCTATAGTAAATAAGAACAACTATCGTATATAGTCGTCTAATATAATAATATATTACTTAAGACCGTTTAGTAATTGACTTACCATTTGTATCAAATACCGTCTTTGATTAAGAACTATTTTGGAATTATTATAATTGCACCTTTATGTTAAATCATTTTACAGTACCAGTTACCCTACATCACAGCACCTGTTGTATTTATTATTCGTGTTCCGGTAATCTAATCCAATGAAGTTATTTGAAAAAGAATAAAATTCCCAATATTTGGTGTTTCTCATATTAGAAGTTTAACAATAAAAATTATAAGTATTTTTATTGGTTAATCAAATGATGAATAACTGGTTACTGTTGATATTTAGTTCTCAAGGATGCTAATTATTTAATATATAAGGAGAACATGTAAGAGTTGTTTTAGATAAATGGATGTATTATATTAATTAGTATAAATGTAAATACTCTTACTTAGACTCTATATAAAACTAATAAATAACCCTGATGTAGAATTATAACTTGTTCTTGTTGAACTTATTTGTTGTATGAGAGTAAGAGTTACCTCTTAATATCAAGACTAAGGCATACTTAAATAAGATAATTACTTCTGGCCTAACTCCTCAATAATCAAAGGCCTCTTGTCAAGATCTGATATAATTATCACTCCCTGAAAATCCTCCAAACAGGTTCAATACCATATACTAACCATTGCAAATGTAGTTGTACCAATCCTCCACCCAGACACTCAGATATTACCCGCAGGATTGCGTTTATATTGGACTTCCAGTTAGGTTTCTTACAGAACATGTTTGGATTCAAGTTCTTTTGCTCACTTGGAATTTTTCTCTTCTTTTCGTATATTAATAGTGTATAGAAATATTAATATATTATGTTTATTATTGTATTCTTTATTATTTATGTATTTTTAATAAAAAACTAGAATACATTCAGTCTGTAATCTGGTCCACAAATAATTCCGTTTTACTGAATTCACTGTTTATTATCAAATTGCAATACAGTCATCAATTACAGCAATTTTTGCTTGAGTATAAAATTTAATTAATATGTAAAAATGAAAATAGATATGAAGAAAATCGGATAACTTATCAACTACCTAATAGATTGAAAATGTTTTTGCTATTTATTACAATATTAAATATTAGTCTAGAAGAAAAACTAATATAAGAAAAGGAGAAGAAAGTTGTAAGTGAGCAAGAGAATATAAATCTAAAAATTTTTTCCTTTCATATATTTTTTATTGAGTCCTTAGAAACATATCTTAACAAACATTGACTAATAATGAACCAGTTAGTCATTCTAAAATCTGACGGAAGTATTATGACTATAATGCAATAATAACAATAAAATGTGTCATGTAAAATGTATTTTATTCTAATTTAGAATTTATTTTGAAGAGTTTTCACTCATGTCAATATTTTGTTTTATTTTACTTGGGTTCAACATGTATTACTGTTAGCTTTTTTAATGTCATTTTAAGTTATGATTAAACTCAATATTAGACTTTGTAAACATCTGTATTTTATTACTGTTCAGTTCACCTCCCGAATTAAAAGTTTTTAGTGGAATAAGTGAATTAAAAGTTATAATATGGTTAATCTATTGTAATATTCCAATCAATGCTTGATTTTTTATATAAAATACAAGTGTAACAAATATACAGTATTTTACATGAGTTTCCTTTCATTAATATATGTGAATATAATGAACACTCTTTTCAAAGTTTTAGTTTTGAATTAATCACAAAAAGATATGACATACCCAATTCAGTCACTAATTAGCTAATGTAAAGGGGTCATTAATGTTGAAAAGCTATTTTCTTTATAAGGAACTCAGGCTAAAATATGGCTTAGTAATAAATAATTTAGATGCTTAATTTTTTTTTTATTATTTATAAACCATCACATCTCCCAAATAAATATGATCAAATATTCTTATTCAAAAGATGATTTAAAAATTGTATTGCTAATCTTGATTTGGAAACGTTAAGTTAATGGATTTGTTGTTTCTTAAAAGTCTATGCAAAAAGTGTACATAATTATATAATAATTTCACTTGTATATATATTTCGTTATCGTTCTCATTTTACTTCCTTTTCAATTATTTTTCTTTTCATGAGAAGATTTTGATCTTTTGTCAATATAGCGCTATGGTATACATTAATATCCTAATACTATCTTCTACTAAATTGTCTTGACTAAATAGTAAGAAGGGACTGAAAAAATGAAATAAAAAATAGATGTTATTACAAATACACTGAGTTTGGTATTAATATTCCAAGGATATATATTGTTATTTAGACATCCATAAGTGTGTTGAATTGTTGCATTATGAGCATGGTAATATAAATTCTTTTTTATCAGAAAAAAGTTTAGATATGACAACATATATTTCTATAATTAATTCCGGATTTTTGTGTAACATAAGATTATTTATCGGACAAAATAAAAATAATGTATAAAACACTTTAATAATGGATAAAGTTATATGTCAAAGTTGAATCATGTAAATAATTATTAGAAAAAATACATAACATATCATATTTTATTGTTTTCGTTATCATCCTATCATTAAATAATACCAGTAGCCAATGGAGAGAACCAGCTGGATTTACAGACATGCGCATTTGTATCCAGATATATATAAATGCATCATTTCATATAAAAATAAAAAATAAAAAACGTGGTAAATTGAAGGTATTATTAATTGGACGAATTTCTTGAAATCCTACTTTGTTAAAAAATAGTCATCTAAAACATTGTTACAATTCTTTGTTGTGATTCTCTTATATAGAAACTATAAAATAGAAATGTTCTTTGTACATGATAGATCTACCCATAAGGGTATTCTTTCAATAATGGATGAAAAGATATGGATTATTTTCAACATGATTTTTCAAGTAATAGGAATCAGTAATGAGTTTCCAATAAATCATATCCATGCAATTGAAAAATCTGGAAATAACTTAGCACTTTTTATTCAATCTTTTGTCAAGCACAAAAGCCATGATGTAAGATGTGTTTACATTTATTATCATATATATAAATGTACTAACAATAAATATGTTTCTTACGGTTATCAAATTTGGTAATTCTAGTTAAGGGATCTGAATGAAAATTCTTTTACTTAGGTTGAGTCTCTGTCTTGTAATCACAAATTCATATTATGAATTCTTTATAACAATCAATAGATTACTAATCTAACTGTGTTCTGGTTGATAAAATGGATTAGCTTCTTGAGAAACCCCACTCTCTGTTAAATTCTGCAGTTCTGAGTGATTTTCCAGTGAACCAATATTTAACTGATCTAATAACCTAGTTGAGTGAGACGTCGGTTTTAAAATATTGTTTTTCCAGAGTCCTATGGGTACACTTTTTTCATTTTCTTCCTGACTAGCATTAAAGTTAGTATTCTCATTGGTAGATTTAGATACTTTTTTCGGTATTCTAGCTTTTAGTCTCTCTTCTAATGCTTTTTCTTGCAGTTGACTTAGTAAGTCAGATACTTCTTCCTTTGAAAGTGTTAGAGTTGTTGCTGGTCGTCTTAACATGGTTGGTTGTTATTTTGACTCTTAACAATGATTTAGTATGTATGTTCGCAAAAATGCATGTATGCCACTTGTGGGAGTGTAATAGTGATTGTTAAAGTGTATTCAATATTTATGTGTATACCCAGACGTTAGTTTTTTCTTAGTATTTTTATCTTTCATATTTATAAATTTATTTTTTCACGCACATCAAATTCAAGATATATTTGAGTAAGAGGGCCCTTTATTAGCCAATTCTAGAGTTGGAAATTTCTGTGAAAATACAGTTATCTATTGATATAATAGTATATTAGTTGCATTTATAGATGATTTTGACGTTGTACAATGGAGTATTATTTTTTTTCATTATTATCCATTGTTCACCTTCTGGACACCGTTGAACATCGTGGAATATAACCTCTGAAAAGCATTCACTAATGACTTAAACGGTTTTTATTGATCATATTTAATCTCTGTTCATAAAAGAGATAGAAAGGTTCTATCATACCTACTATTTTGGATTGTTGTTTTATTTGAAGAGATAATATGTTAATATACTTTAGATACCTGATTTCAATAGGGTTTAAGGGAAGTTGCGCTGCCAGTTTTTGATTACTAGAGAAGTGAACTTGCTTAGATTTTTGCTGTTATGACCATTTACTGAAAGTTACGGATGGCTCCATTAATAAACATATGAAAACTTTGTTATCAAACTGAATATCAACCAAAAACCGAGAAATTAGATATTATCCATGAAAATTCGCTATTATTTCTTAATCAAAGTTTTAGTTAATAGATATTTATGACTATATATATAACACAAATTAATACTCTGAGTTTGCTGTGATTATCTGTTTTCCCAAAGAGTAACAACATAATCTATTAAAGTCTATTGTATTGAATAAGAGATATATTAATATAGTTTATTAATTACCTTCTCCGAATTATATTATGCTTTACATATTTTTGTTCTGCAACTTGATATAGTCATAGTTTCTATATATTAAATATATTACAAAAGATATTGTTAATTTAAATTGAGGCAATTGATAATTAAAAAAAAATAGCCTTTGTAAAAAATAATTTTGACTTTACTTAAGATGAGATAGATGAGATAACCATACAATTATTTAATAGTTCTTTTTTACCTAATATCATAATATTTTTTGTATTGATATCTTTGAACGTGTAAATTCAAGATGATATAATTCCCTAACATGAAGAGGCATTTTTGATAAATTGTTTTATTTTGGAATGATCTTTGCGTCCATTAGTTTCAACACCACCAGATACATCTACACCAATAACACCATGGACTTTAAATGCATCATTAACATTTTCAGGGGTTAATCCACCTGCTAATATAAATGACACTTGTTTTGAATCTTGTTTTTCAGCCCAATTATCAATTTCATTCCAGTCTAAAAGTTCACCAGTACCACCTATAGCAGAATCGAAGAGTGGTAAAACTTTTTCAGGGTTTTCTAACCTATTAATATGCAGGACCTTTTCACAATCTTGTGGGAAGACACATCTTTTTATAATTGGTTTCTTAATTGAATCAGAGAATTCTAACCAGTCCTCGTCACCATGTAACTGGATTATATCCAAATTATATTTTAAAGAGAGGTCCATAACATCCTCTATAGGTTGATTTTGAAATACACCAACTAGTTTAACATTATTATCGTTAGCTCGTGAATGAATCCAGTTAGAAATCTTTATTGCTTCGTCTGATGAAATGGTTCTTTTTCTATTTGGTACGCATATAATACCGATATGAGTGGCTCCATTTAATACAGCAACTTGTGCATCTTTTAAGGATTGTAACCCACATACCTTGATTACCCTCATATCGAGCACTACTTGTCTTTGTGGTGCCCTTTTTTTGTAATTTGACAAGCTTATATTACTAATGTGTTTCTGTAAGGAAAAGGGAACAAATAAAAACAATTTTAAAACAGTGGAAAAAAAAAAGAAAAAACATGAAAATGCATAAAGAGTGTAAAACTAACAGAATTACAAAGACGTTACATTAAAACTTAATATTTCAATATTATATGATGTGTATTAGTACTATATAAGTGATGGATGACTTAAGAATATTACATAAATTAAAGTACCATTTAATAGGACTTAAAAATGTGAGTGGCGCGGCCCCGTGTACGATTATATCAGAAACTATGAATACATTGCAGAAATATGTTTGTTCGTCTATCTAAGAAAATATTTATGATCTTTCACCTCTTAATCTTCTAGCTAATTTAATATCCTTCTTTTGAATAGTAACTCTCTTAGCATGAATAGCAGCCAAGTTAGTGTCTTCGAATAAGGAGACTAAGTAGGCTTCAACAGATTCTTGTAAAGCACCAATAGCAGAAGATTGGAATCTTAAATCAGTCTTGAAATCTTGTGCAATTTCCCTGACTAATCTTTGGAAAGGAAGCTTTCTGATTAATAATTCGGTAGATTTTTGGAATCTTCTAATTTCTCTTAAAGCGACAGTACCTGGCTTATATCTGTGTGGCTTCTTGACACCACCAGTAGATGGAGCAGACTTTCTGGCAGCCTTGGAGGCTAATTGCTTTCTTGGAGCCTTACCACCGGTGGACTTTCTAGCAGTTTGTTTGGTTCTGGCCATGTTTATGTATGTGTATATATGTATGTATGTATTGTTTTTGTCGACGGTCTTCCTGTTACGTTTATATTTGATAAGAAAAGAAAGAAACGACCGACATAAAACACCCAAAGGTGAGAAGGAAATAATCCGTTTATATATGCAAAAGAAGTTATTACAAATATTACGTTTAGCCTAACGAAAGTTTTTTTTTTTTAAAACACGACACAAACCCACCAGACAAGAAAAGAAATTAGAAATGTCTCCTCCTGTGCATACTACAATGATTGAAATTTCCAGTACACGTAACAATAGGATGTTATGTTACGAAATGGAAGGGTTGGATAGGGAAAAACAAAAATAAAAATAAAAAAGATGAATGTTCATAATAATTTTCTGATTTGTGTTGCCATCCAAAAAGTCACACCAAAATGGGGTGAATTTCTCGGTCCGGATTAACTATGGTCAGTCTACGAAATTTTGGGTCCGATAACTTTGTTTGCTCTTGAAAAAATCAATAGTCGTGCGCGTACTGAAAAGTTCGCCCTACTGACCATAGTTAATCCGGACTGAAAAATTCGCCTCATGTTCAAGAATCATTTCGCTACTTAACAAAATAAGTATTTTTACTATGGTCAGATAGGAAAAATACATTTTATGAACTCACCCTCCTAGTAAACAAAAAAAGGAGAAAATATGTTCCAGACAGAGGAAAAATTAAATGTAGATGAATTGATGCAATAGATAGTTATATAAAGGCATACATCTTGTTTGAGTTCTTTCAGCATAGGGTGTTTGTTTGGGTTGTTCCACCTTTTTTTTAACGTTATTGGTTACTCTTTCTAATCTGGTAACAATAAAGTAAGTAGAATAAACTATACAAATATAATATATACGATTAATAATGTCTGGTAGAGGTAAAGGTGGTAAAGGTTTAGGTAAAGGTGGTGCTAAGAGACACAGAAAGATTCTTAGAGATAATATTCAAGGTATCACAAAGCCAGCTATTAGAAGATTGGCTAGAAGAGGTGGTGTTAAGCGTATCTCTGGTTTAATTTATGAAGAAGTTAGAGCTGTTTTAAAGTCTTTCTTAGAATCTGTTATTAGAGATGCTGTTACTTACACTGAACATGCTAAGAGAAAGACTGTTACTTCCTTAGATGTTGTCTACGCTTTGAAGAGACAAGGTAGAACCTTATATGGTTTTGGTGGTTAATTTTAATTTGCTCTTTGTTTTCTTAATGTAGTCCCAATATCATTCATTCACCTCACTTCATTTAATTTAATTTAATTTGGGGGAAAAAATAGGAAAAAGAAACCTTTTATATTCAATAAATCAATCATTAATGAAATATACTAAAAATTTAAAAGCACATTTATATATTTTCATATAGTCAAATATTCACATCAAGTACTAGTTTGTATTATAATATAAGTCATTAAGAAGTTTACACGGCTTTTCTGTTGTTTTAGAAGAAGAAGAGAATACTGTATTACGAAATAGGTTGGTTTTCTTAGTCTACTTTTGTTTTTTATATATATGATCTATAATTATCTCGCACCATGCAATTATATATGGAAGTGTATGAAGATCTACAATTAGTTTTTTATTTATATGATTGTATTTAATATCCTTGCAATAAATTTATTTCTTGTTGATATACAATGGATAAATTGAAAAATTTGTACTCAGATAATTTTGAAACTGAGTCTTTGCTTTATTTATGCTTTATTTAAGGAGTCTAATGAAAAGATAATGAAACTGAAGGTTCTAGATTAAAATATAATGAACCAGTAAAGATAAATCTTACAGTAAAAACCTCTCGATAGTAGAATTATTATTAAGATGTTTTACCCCTTGATACTTAAATAGGATATCTAAGTTTCCTAATAACTAAACTAACAAGTACCCCTAAAATAAAGACAGTGGTGAATTGTAATTAATGATAATGTTTGATACTCATTTCCAAGCATGTATAAGGAACCTAAAGTAATCAGTAAACTGTAATATTTTCCTCACTACTTTCTACACATCATTTTTTGTAACTTTATATTATTATTTTTATGTAACTTCTAAAAAACTGAGGAATGTCTTCTAAATTAAATACATGTATAACTGTTGAATAAATAGATTATAAGTTAAGAATTTATACTAATAATAATAATAGAATAGGTGTTCATTCTGGACAAAAGACGTTGCAAAAAAAAATTGTTTTAAATAATTCATAAAATTCCTTTTTACTCTTCTGAGTATCATTGAAGTTTGAAGAGAGTACCTTATGTAAAAGCAAAAAGTGAGTTAATTATTTCCAATATATATATAAATTGAGTATGTATGCAGAGTGAACTTATTCAGAAAAACCTTTTTTTACTGTTAACTATTTTCTTTAAATATGATGTTTAAGATATCTATTTTTTTTATAGAATATTTATGTTTTGACCTCAATTTACAGATGTTAATATTGTTTTGAAAACTAATTATTAAATTGTTCAAACATAATATTTAACAAACAAAGTAATAATAAATTATTATACATAAAATATTAGTCCAAAAAATAAACTAAGGAAAGAGATACAATATATATACTATTAAATAATGCACTGATTTCAAAAAAGAAAAAGGTAAATCTTGCAGAAAATAAGTCTGTAATGTATAATAGCTGATAAACCTCTGAGTTATTTCTTCAGTTAAAAAGCGATGTATAACATCTTAATTTTTAATTTATATTTACTTTCTTAACAATAAAACAATATAATCAATCAAAATTATTATATAGCCATATTAAACATGTCTTTTAATCGTTCCATAGCTTGTATTTAACTTTCTGCTTAAAGTATATAAGAAATAAATAAAAATAAGTTTTGTCCTTTACTTCTTACTTATTTTTTTTTAAGTATATTATTTTAGTACAGAATCTAACTTATATTATTCATCACATTTGTAATCTTGGCAATAAACCTTTTTCTCATCCCTTTTTCTTTACATATAAAAACTGATTTGGAATACTTATTCTTACTTAAAACAAGTTGTTTTTTCTAAAGCAAACTTTAGTTAGAATCTACCTCATACTCCAATGAAATTACAGTTAAACATAAAAAGAAATTGTATAAAGGAAGTATATAGCCAAAAAAATAACTTTCACCTTTATTATATTCTTTTTCTTTGGAATTTTCCTATTTCTAATATAACAATATCTTTTCCTGTTTTCAATTTAGTCGAACAACTTTGAACATGTAATTAAATTGAAAAGTGTGAAAATGAAAACAGCACTAACACAATTGTTTTAACTGTAAATAATCTATTTATACTCTTTTATTCTCTAATTGTCCTTTGGAAATTTGATAAGAAGTTATAAAAATTTCGTAGAATAAACATGTGAAACTTTCCCCTATAACCTGCGGACTATATTGAATATAGTTTTCTTTTAAAAGTTTCACCTCCTTTACATAGTCTTCCAATTCTACATACTAGTCTGTTCATACTAGTGTTTACAAGTTTTATTTTCTCTACAAACCATGAAATATTCCTTTTTAATTATTATTTTTGAAAATCTTAAAACTATAAATAAGGACTCATAGATACTATAAAAATAAAAAAATCATTCTGCCAATAATAGAGAGTACCAAGAGACGATTATCGCAGCAACACAGATTGCGTAGTGTCATCATTTCATAATTCCTCATAGATACCTTATCGTATACAAGTCCACTGTGGATTGGTGTAGCAATCAGAAAATCCCAACTTTTTTCAATGTCCAATCATTTTATCAAATCTTCACCTCTCGATGGATTACAACATAATCTTAGGACATCAAATAGTATCATATCCTTTGATTCTATTTTAACTAATTCCAGACTATTAGATAAATTAGATCTCTCAAAGGAAGACGAAAATATTCTCTTAGAAGAAATAACTAAAGAAAATGATAATACTTACGCAGATAATAAAGATTTAAGGAGTACAAGACTATCTAACCCCGTCCAGGATGATTCAAAGATGCTTCAATTGAATAAAGACTTATCAAAAGGGAATATTGGACAAACACCAACTCAACCCTATATAGTTAGTTTACCAGCTTCTCAATTTCCTTCACTAAAGCTCAATAATGGTATTAGCATACCTAATAAATCTACAAACCAAAATGATGCTCCTTTGTACACATATATTCCATCTAAAAAGATAAATGTCACTGACAATGGTAATATTCCAAATACATCAATCAAAAATATCCTTAGCAATATAACGTTTAACGATAAGTTTCTACAGTCGAAAGTTGAACAACATTATTCCAATACATCAAGATATTCATATATTGTAGAAGAAGATACTGATTCTGTTAGAAATATAATTATAGAAAACACCCTAGACAATAACACAAATCCTATTTTTCTAAGGAGACAGAATTTAAGTACCAAAAGTAATATTAGTGCAAATAGTCAATTTTCAAAAGCTTCTTTGCAGTTATCTAATCCATTAACCCATGAAACTACTATCACTGAGTCTCAAAATATAACAGTTGAATCATGTACTACACCAAGTCCACATTCAAGCCCCATAAACGAAACTAAACCACCATTAATATTCTCAAAATCTCATAGGAAGAAAAATTCATTAAGTTCCTTGAAAAATTTATTCAAAAACAATAAGAATAAAAGTTCTCCAGAACCAATTAAAAAGAACAACAGTAGTAAGGATTTTAACAACGAATCTGGAAAAGTCTCTAATCAACCCTTTGATCCAAAAATTCCATCTTCACATTATAATAATATTACATCTATGCATAAGACTAAAAGTTCATCTAAATTAATTTTTTCTCCACAACCAAAAATTTCTCCTCATCCAAATAACTTACACATGTATGAAGAGAGTAATTATCAAGAGATAAAAGAACATGCATGCCACGCTAATAGCAATTCAACAATAAAAAATGGTAAATCAGAGCATATATCTACATCAACTCATAAGAATCTAACTGAAATTATAACTCCCATTCATAAAAGATCAAACTCTGCTTTTAACAATATCATACCTCTGACTCAATCAGCACAAGACTCTCCAGTTTCATCTACACATAAACCTACAGTTCAAAATTATATATCCCCTTTGAATTCATCTCAAGAAAATGATTACCCCCGTAGGAGCTCATATTCAAAAGACGACACATTAATCTCCGATGCAATAAACATGAGGAAAGCAGGGAACCTACACGCGTCTGCCTTAAAACTGAGGCAAGCATGTCAAAAAGGGAATAAGACAGCATTTCTATTATATGGACTAGCTTTAAGATATGGTTATGGAACAGAAATTGATTATTTTCAATCATTTTATTATATCAAGTTGGCCACCTCGATAAAATCATGGAATGATGAAGTGTTCAACCTTGAAATTAACCCATTCCAGTTAGAAAGAACACTTAATGAGTCCATTCCGTCCAAGTTAGAAGAACCATTAGTTCCAGCATTATTTGAATGTGGTATTGCATATTTAAAAGGATACGGTACCCAAGGCATTGATGAGTATAAAGGTTTAAAGTGTTTAGAAAAGGCTGCATCTATGGGTCATGTCGATTCCATGTGTCTATCCGGTATCATATGGTCTCAAGACCCAGAAATAAACGGACACCCATCTAAATCAACTTCCTCTGATGAAAAAGTCAGGAGAATAAAAGATGTTGTAAAAGCTGCTGCCTGGTTCAGAATTGCAAAAAGAAGAGGCGCTAGTTTAATTGGGTCCGATTGGATTTATAAGAAAAAATATTTAAAAGCAGCAGCAAATAGGTAACAAGCTAGCAAAAATAATATTTAATATTCAGTAGTATACATTGAATTATATATATTTGGAAATGTAATAATAATATATGTAACCAAACAAAATAGAAGTCATAAAATTCACCTATATTCGCATTATTATAATTCTTGGTAGGAGTCTAACAAGGTTTCCTAAAAGAAGAAAAGATTATTCATTATATTAAGATCTAATATCCTTTAATTCTAGTGTACTGATAAACAAATAAAAATTATATACAATCCAAGTACTAAAAAAAAATTATAAGTTACCAATATTTACAGTCTTCACAACAGTGTAGTCTTCGATACCGTATAATGAACCTTCTCTACCAAAACCAGATTCTTTTATACCACCGAATGGAATAGCAGCATCCGAGAATATACCTGTATTGCAAGACACCATACCAGCTTCCAAGGCTTCAGCCATATGGAAAACAGTATTGATATCTTTAGAGAATACATAGGATGCTAAACCAAATTCTGTGTCATTTGCTTCTCTGATCACTTCTTCCATGGTGTTAAAGGTAAAAATTGGACATAATGGACCAAATGTTTCTTCCTTAGCAACCACTGCACTATATGGAACATTTGATAAAATGCATGGTTTGTAAAATGTTGGACCCAATTCTGGAAGTGGACCACCCTCTGTAACTACAGTTGCACCTTTTTCAATTGCATCTTTCTTGTGATATTCAACTTTATCTAGCGTTTGTGTATTAATCAAACAACCATGTGTTGTGTCCTTTAAAAGACCATGTCCAATTTTGAATTGCTCAACTTTATCCTTTAGTAAATGAACAAATTGGTCTAAAATCTCAGCTTGAACATATATTCTATTAGCACAGACACATGTTTGGCCTAATCCTCTAAATTTACAAAGTAAAAGTTGATTTACAGCATGTTCAACATCTGCGTCCTTAAAAACAATAAATGGTGCATTACCCCCCAATTCTAACGACAACTTTTTGACATTAGAAGCTGATTGTGCCATTAGTATTTTACCGACTCTTGTAGAACCAGTAAAGGTCAACTTCTTAATTAGTGGTGATTCACATAACATTGTACCAATCTTAGCAGTTTTAGTTCCACTAATCACAACATTAAATGCTCCAGAGGGAACACCAGCTTTTTCAATTAAATAACCCAAAGCTAATGCCGATAATGGTGTCTCATGATCTGGTTTGACAACCACAGTACAACCTGTAGCCAATGCAGCAGCAGCTTTTCTTGTAATCATTGCACTTGGGAAATTCCAAGGACAAATTACTGCACAAACACCAATAGGCTGTCTAATAGTCAATACTCTATTTGAACTTATAGAAGGTTGGATTGTCGCTCCGTATAATCTTGGAGCTTCTTCTGAGTACCAAAGGAAATAGGAAGCTGCGTATCTTACTTCTGATAGAGCATCTGCCAAAGACTTACCATTTTCTAAAGTAATAATTTTAGCTAAATCATCTGCGTTTTCTAACATTAACTCATATACAGTACGTAACCATTGTGCTCTTTGTCTTGGTGTTGTATTCTTGTAGGTACTATAAAAAGTATCGTGGGCGCCTTTAATAGCCTGTTCCACCTCATTAAGAGATAAATCTGGTAGGGTAGTAAGAACCTTTCCGTTGGCTGGATCGGTCACATTAAAAGTTTCGCCACTTTCACTCTTTTCTAACCACTGACCATTAATAAATGGACCTCTTCTAATCAACTCCTTATTTTGAATATTTTCTAATAAGTAAGTAGTTTCTGCCATATTATTTCGATCTAGTTTATCTATTAAGATACAGTTATTTTATACAAGTTACACACAAATCAGTGTCGATGATACTTTGAACTTTGGATGTTCCTTTCCACTTTCATACTATAGAAACAAAACTCATAACAACACTACTCAAAATACTTTGTCAAATCATATTTTCCTCCTTTTTATAGTTTTTGTAGGATCCTTAGATTTTTTTACTCTAACAAATCACCTTTTCTATTTTGATATTCAATATGATATAAAAAAAGTCAACGATTCGATAAAAAGGAATTACTCATTTTGTTTTTTTTTTAACATGAGGGCAAATTTTTATCGTAAAGATTCTAATCAAGAAAGAATGAATAAAAATAGCCTTAACCCGGGAAACAAACTTTTTCCTCGTTTTCCTTTTCTATTTACTCTTAGAAAGATTATTTTGTTATTATCAAGTGGAAGTTTCGATACTTTTGCCTGACAGTCAACGGAAGGAACTTCCCTTTTGGGAATGATAAAATCACATGTGGCGGTGCATACAGTGACTATTTCATCGGAATTTATGATCCGAGATCAAACCGAAGGAAAAAACAAAAAAAAAAAGTACATACAGCACAAATCTTATCCCTTTCTTAGAATGATTCGAAACAAACGTATGGTTGTTGAGCTTATATCTTTTAAAACATTTTCAGTTTATCGAAGTGATATTTCAAAGTGCAAGAAATATATCCTTGGAATTCAATATACCGTTATAAATTATTGAATGAAGGAAAAAAAACCATTAGTGTTCCTGTAGTACACATATATTCAACAGCTTAATTCTATGGGATTGTATAAACATAATATTCAACAAGTATATGTATGCTTAGGCTTCAAGAAAAAATTCACCCATATATCAAATATTCCATTTCTCACATCCATAGCTATTAGTTAACGTGTCGTCGGATTTTCATATGCAGTACACAATCATTACATACACCAAATGCAGTATCTATGGTAGTTTGATTCTACACTAGAAAAAATCACATGGAAATTCTAACAGCAGCAGATAATTATCTAGAATTACTACTAAAAGAACCAAATATTATATATATATAAATAAATGTTGAATAACATCATCCGTCATTTTGTAAATTCCGTATTAAGGTTAAATAAATGGTCTATTGGTTTCAAAAAAGAAAAATACAAGCTCATGTTCTGACCAATGCTTTTCTAGCTACGTTCTCAAATGATTAACATCTATGAATATTGCTAAAAAAGGATTCATTAAGGTTGGTATGGTGTGTATGCATGTTTCTTTTGTAATTTATGGTTTAATAGAGGTTCATTTTTTCATTACACAACCCTTATGGATGTGAAAGAAAAAAGATTTAGAAGCTGTAAGTAGTAATTTATCTACATACAAGAACATTTCCAATAGAACCCGCATATGGTTAACAAAAAGGACCTTTCTTTTGTTCTTTTTTCTTTCTTTTCTTTTTTTTTTTCTGTCTAAGATAGCCCTTATACGAGTGTGTTTTCTCACAATTAATCCCCTTTTGCAATAGTTCTTAAAAAAGCTGATTTTGTTTGTTTGTATTCTTACTATATTTAGTCCCAAAATATACCACAAGTAACAATGGTACTCCTTGAAGATATGTCTAAATAAGTTACATTTATTGGAAATGGTGTAAATGTCGTAAAGATAAAATATGCAGAAGTTTATACAGTTTCAAAAATAACTTACAAAATTACATAGTATAGGGAAAACTGGAGATTTTTTTAATGCATTTTTCTTCCACGAGTTATATTTATTTCTGTTGATAAATCGAAAAAGAATCAGGGATAAATTTCATCTTACTTTTGAAAAAAAATGACTCTTAAATTATTTAGGTGAAGCATTTACTTTGTTAATGTTGGATTAATCAATACATTTTATACTTTGAAGCAATCTCAGATCTTAATTGAAACACTTTATTTAGTATCTCCAAAGAAGTTACCTCGGTTTCAAAATTTTAAAAATTCTCGTAGACTTTTCACATGTAATCATAACCAACTTTAAAGAAGGTATCTTTCATTTTCAAAGATCATCCTTATTATTTTTTTTTCATTTGTTTATGGTATTATCCGGTGTACGAGTAAGATCAAGATGTCAGTTATCATTGTCTCTCCTCTCCAAATGTGTTTTAAAATTACTAATTGTGCGGGATTTAATATCTGTAGTACCTTATAAAATGTTAAATAGTAAACCATAATACTTTTGCAAACTACAGTAATGATAACGATCGTACACTTTTTCACACAAAAAAACAATTTTGTTAAAATATATATACAACCTTATTTGTTCTTTCCTTTAAGTTCTTAAAATTGTGAAATTAAATGTACACATTGAATTATTACTTCGCAACAACCACAAATCAGTCATTAAGATCCCGCATCGAGTCATGAAGAAAACAAATTTTCATGTAAATAGAAAGAATTACCGGAATATCGATATTGTTTGGTTGTATCAAAAAGACTAAATATTTAGGGATACAAAGGTATCAGCAGGAGAACAAGCTAACTTAGGACTTGTTGAATATATATAGTCAGTAGTTTTACCTTTTTCTGTTTAATTAAAAAGCAACAATTATTGTTGTTGTTTAAAGTAATCAGATATTTTGAAAATGTTATAATGACATAGTGATATAAGTTGTTCTCCATCAAACCTACAAGACACAGTTAAAGTTTTATTGTTGAAATAAAAAAATTCATGACCCTTGATTTTGTCCACTTGCAGATTTGGGAGATGTATATTCATTATTCTGGCTGCTTAGATGGAATTCCCCTCTGTCGTCATAGAAGCCGAGGTCCACATTTTCATTTGGAATTTCTGAGTAAGTTGGTACGTATTCATCTGGTTCTTCACCTCTATTAGTATTATAATCATGTTGAGATTGCCAATAAGAAGGTGGAGTTAGCCAAGAGGTACCATATACTGGCTGCCTTCCCATCTTTAATCTTTTAATATTGGTACAAAATGCACCGATTATAAGGAGTAAAAAAAAGATACCTACAAGTCCTAAAAGAATCCCTCCATATATCCATTTAGTGTTAGTTGATACTGGACCAATCCCATTTTCATTCGTAATATTATTGCTTGAAAATGGAAGATCACTTCTTTCTATGGGTAGTTCTTTTTTATCTAATAGTACCTTGTTCCCTGGCACTTTTATATCCCTCTTAACGCCATTCAGGGTAATACAATTCTTCTTGTTATATCCAATAATGTCAGGTAAAGTCCCTAAGTGAGAATACTCAGTAGTTGAGCCATTTGATAGTGATTTTGTTGCATGTGTTGTATTCTGATAATTAGTTCGAGACTGTAAGAATATGCCATCTATTGCACTATTATTTGTGATATATTGTAACCAAAAGAATAAGATTAAGTACTTAAACATTAAAATAATCCAGACAGTTTAAGTTTTCACGTATTAGAAAGTTTAAAGTAGACTGTCAAATTTTTCCATTTATCACTGATTTCCTTATTTTTTTGGAGGAAAAAAACTTTGTCAATCTATTTGGAATAGTAATACGTTAGTAAAACACTATAAATTTTATAAGTAAAAAGATTTTTTACATATTTATATTTTTAAATTGTTACTACTATAATTTTCTTTTTGTAGATGTCTGTAAGGCTATATCTAGTATCAAGCATTAGTGATGTGTTTTTTAAATTATACAAAAAAAAATCATTAAAAATCACTATATGTTGATTGTTTTTCAGCTCCTTTTCTCTTGTCTCTGTGTTTCTGCATTTTATCAATTCCAAAAATTCTAACCCTTCAAAATTTAAGTGCTTTAAAAGATTAAGTTGAAATATATTGTTAAAATGTATAATTAATATACACGTATGTAAAGAAGTAAACGAAAAAATACAATAGATAAGGATTAATGGTGATGTGTTTGTTAAAGATTACAGATGTGGGATATATATGAAGCTGTTCATTAACCTGAAATAGTCTCTTAAAGAAAATAACCAGCTCATTTTCTAAAAGAAAAAGTATTATGGATATCAAACAGAATTTTATTTTTCTTTTCCAAAATGCAGATTTACACTTTTTTTTTAAATTTATCTAAAGGAAGTTATATAAATTAGCTTGATTATGCCTTCTCTCAATTTACTGCTATTATTCACAAAGATTCCTTGATATTAAGAACTGATCTAATTAAGATACTCTTTCTTTGAAAGGCTCAAACAATCATTATATTTTCCACTTAATAACTGAAGTCATACGTATCAAGAACAATGTCACTCAGGTGAAAGACTAAAAAGATTGTAATAGCCGAGTAGCATTAATTTTCTTTTTTAATAAAACTTAGTAGACAGTTATATATCATTCTAATGGTAGAATTATGAAAAAATGTAAAATATTTATTCGTGATATTTACGCAATTACGACACTTAATTACAATAGAAACAAGATATAAAGTGATTCTGCAGAGTACTTTTCACTAGGTCCAATGATGTCAGCAAATAATTCTTAGTGAGCAGTTTTATTTGACTTTTATCAACACATTACCAGAATCTTTATCCATAATGATTTCCGCAATGAAACTTTGTATATCTTTGGGTCTATAATATCAGTTTTATTGTAGAAAAACTTCAAAATTCTTCAGCATGAAAACTCTCATGAATAAAAAGTCTAAAGTCATCTAAGCAGTAAAATTTACGCAACGAAAGAAGAAGAAATGTCTCTTTTTTAGTTGCTTATGTACTATGTTCATTTAGAGTTTATTTGGATCCTTTAATATTAGTTAAGCACTTTTTGAAATAACAGTCTTTAAAATGACAAAGAAGAATGTCAACGTGATTTATGCAAAAATAGAGGTGTTTTCAACTATCTCAAAGTCTAAGATTAAATTTATTATAGGGTTAAGAACCATTAACATGATATTTTGTGATGAACTCTTCTATTATGTTTGATTAAAATGTCCTTCTGATCATTAATGTATCTTTCCACTACAAAACAACAAGTAGACAAGCACATGAATATGTGGGTTATATATTTTTAAAGTATCCACATAAACTCTTTTTAGTGCAAGCCAAAGTTTATGTGGAAGCATATTATGTATTTTTTCTCCTGATCTATCTTAATAGAAATCACTCATATGATTCATGACATCCCCCTGTTTTATTCTAATCTGTTGACAAGAAAATGTAAAACAGTTTACTTTAGCATCTTATTTATAACAATCTTTTACCATCTATGGAACAGCTTCAAACTCATAGAAATGTTGCCCCCATCTCTTGAATGATATAATGATCATATATCATTAGAACTGGACTTATAGTTCAATAATTATCATAACATACTTGTTATATCTAAAAAATTAATAGGCAAAGATATAAAACAATGAAGTTTTCCTTTTTCTAAAGACAAAAAGATGCTAAAATATTTACCCATACTTCAATCGGTTTTTCTTTCAATTATTCTAACAGTGTTTTCCAAGGAGGAAATAACAATATTTTATGAGAATATTTACTTGGATGGTCTGTTACATATATTTTTACATATACTGAAGATTCCAAATTTAAATATTTCTCAATGCATTTCACGGAGAAATAAAGAAAAAAACAAACAAACCATAGTTAAGTAACCGAAAAATAGTATAATATATAGATATTTTATTCATGAATTACAAACTAGAAGCTTACCATCCTTTAGATAACAGGAGAATTCTCCAAAGGTCTTATTACACTACATTAGATAAAGTACTACGCGACTGTCAGTCGCACTTCAAACTTTGACCAGTATCTATAAAATGACAAATAATATTTCTAATGGAAATATTTGCTTTAACCATTATGGAGTATACCTAAGACTTTTCTCTATTTTTGTGATATTTCGATTATGCCAATATGTTCTAATATGGCTAAGTCCAAGTATGCAGTTTGATACGTCTACTATGTTACTTTTAAGAAAAGTAACCTCTGAAAAAGATTTATCATCATACAAGGTGGACAATGAACGTCTATGGAACAAACTATTATCATGGGACTCCACTTTTTTTATCAAAGGCATAGCTAGTAGTTTGACAAACTACCCTGAATTTGATTTTGAATTAATGTTTTCCAGAATATGGGTGCGATTAATAACTTTTCTATTGAAAGTGATGGACACACCAATTACAACAAAAAACTTCTATTTTATCCTAAAATTTAGTGTTTTTATGGAAAACATTTTGCATTTCCTGAGTGTTATTATAATTTATCATTTCACTATTTTAATCTATACTGAAAGAACGACTGTTAAAACCTATACAACCATGTATGCCAAAAAAGTCGCAATGTTGTCAGCAATATTATTTATCTTTACTAGTGGTTCAGGGTTTTTTATTTCGATTTATTCCGAACCTCTCTCATTCTTTTTAATATTTCTTGGGCTATGGTTTAGGGAATGCTGCATCGTTAGAAATGAAAATCTGTCTGATACAAATATTGTGATATTTAACATTGGATTACACTCATCAATATATTATATAGGAACCATCCCGATGTTCACTTTGGCTGCATTGAATAGACCGATCTGCGTCCTGTTAGGACTCATTTATATTTATGATTTTTTTTACCTATTAAAATGTCTTATCATAAAAAAACGATTTAATGAAGATTTGTTACCAACAATAATACAAATAGTCATTTTTCCTTTATTATCTGGAACTATGATGTTAATAGCCGTGGTATATAGCTGGTACTATATCCCATTTAAGAAATTTTGCCCTTCTGGGGGTGAATGGTGCAGTAAACCAATAATAAAAAATATGCCGTTCATTACAAAACAGTCGTTTTACTCTTTTATCCAGGCAAAATATTGGAATGTAGGCTTCTTAAAATATTGGACATTGAATAACATTCCAAACTTTATAATAGCAATGCCCCAGTCCATTATACTACTTAAGTCGATCCATCATTTTATTGTTAATCCTCATAATTTTCAGAACAGATGTAACACTATTATACCACTGGTCATTATTACTGTTATATTTCTTCTTATAATTTTTTTTCTAGCGCATGTTCAGATCATCAATAGAGTTTCAAGTTTCATCCCATTACATCTATGGTACATATCTGAATCACTAATATCAACAAGAACCAGTAATCAAATATCATGTTATAAAAAACCAGTTAAGTTAAATACAAAAAGTAGTAACTTTAACCATACAAAAATGATCTGGATAAAACTGTACCTTGGCTGTTTATTCTTTTGGATTTTTATTCAAACGATTCTTTTCGGACTATTCTTACCACCAGCTTAAAAATTGTTTATAAAGTGGATACATTTGCACATATATAGAATTTAATACTACATGCATGTAAAGAAATATACGCCTATAAGTCAAAAATTTCAATTAATTAATCCAAAAAAAAGAGTATATATTTATATATTTAACAGTTGTTTTTTTTATTACATATTACAATCTATTTCTTGTTTAATTCTTGGGCCTTTTCAAACTCCTTTTTGAAATTATCAGCATTCTCTTTATTACCGAATCTAATAGCAAAAGTAAACGCCTCTGGCTCACCATCTGCGATATCAGCTGTACATGTATAAACCCAAGATCTATCAGAACCAATGTTTGGTTTTAAGACATATTCTGGTGCAATCATGTGATTAGCACAGATTTTCAAGGTTTTATCTCTTCTCATCAATAACCTGACTTTTTTAGTTTCTTTGTTTTGTAAGAATTTACAGTCACCAGTACCTCTTTCCTTCCATTCTTTGTTTTCTGGATCAAATCTGAACAATTTGGCTCTAACTTTATAAAGAACAGTTTCGTCTTCTTCCAAAGTTTTTACATCAACCTTTTCTAAATGAACAACTGGCTCGAAATGAACGTCTGGCTCTGCTTCGTCTTCATCTTTCTTCTCGTTGTTTGATTCTTCTTGCTTATCAGCTTCACCTTCATTCTTTTCTTTTTTTTCTTCTTTCTTACCACCAAACATGGAAAAAACAGCAGAAGTTGGAGGTTTAGCTTCAGTGGCAGTGGTGGTTGTTTCCTTCTTTTCAGTAATATCAGACATTTTTACTATTCTTTTTTTTTTTTTTTTTGCAGACACTTATTGAGATGTTCAGTGCTAGTGATACAGGTGGTACTCTCCTGTTTTCCAGTCGACGTTTAACTATTAACTGCAGACCTAATGGTAGTAGTGTTCCATGTATTTAACCTTTCCAAAGAGAATAAAGAGAAAAAAAAATTTTGTTTCTTTTTTTATTTTTTATTTTTTTTTTGAAGTGCTAATATTGGGAAGTATAGCCGGATTGTTGTCCAGTATATTAATTCCGAAAGAGGGTTTTTCTAGAAAAAAAGAGACTTGTAGCACAAGAAAATCATATTAATTTTTTTATATGAAAAAAAAAAAGAAAAACCGAAAAAGAAAAGACACGAGGAAAGATTGTTTGTTAATTCTTCAGTTTCGAAAAGCAATTCCTGGATAAAGACTGAACGTCCTCCCCCCTTTGAAAGTTCCGAATTAGGGTTATTTGTGGGTAAGAGTCATCGGAGGAAAAGAAAAAGAAAAAAAAAAGAAATATATCTTCCTTAACAAATTTGATTGCGATGGAACTAAAAGTTATCATCTATCATATATTGAACACAAAAACAACAACATGTATAACCGGAACAGTAATTCTACTATTACCTGTTAGTTTCCTTACATTACCTTATATACTTGCACAAAGAGTATAGATATAAACTAGAGTATCTTTTCTTTAAGGTAAGCAAAAATATTACTGTTTTATTTCCTCCAAAACAGCAACGTGTATAATGTCCCAAGTAAAAGATCATATACCAGCGGCAGAGTGTCGTCAGGAAATATCAACTTCATCAAACTTGTTACCACCCGATTCCTCTGATCCTGCAAATTCTGTCTTAGCACCAACTATGCCTACTAATACTGTAAACAATCTACCAAAGAGACATCATAGGAGACTATCTTCTTTATTTGAATTTACTGATCCATTTTCTGATGCTGAAGTGTATTATGGACCAGTAACTGATCCAAGAAAACAGAATGATTATAATACGGGTAGAATTAATGATACCACTATCAACGATAGTAACCCAGCTAGTAATATTTTTGGTTCTGGTCTTAAGAGTGCTTTCACTGCTCCTAATGAAACTTTCATGACTGATAAACCCGTCTCCCGTAGATTGAATAGAACAAGAACTATGAGTGTCTTTGGCAACGTATCTGATTACAAAAAGGAATTAGTAAGTGATCATCATTTAAAGAGACGTGGTTCTGAGGATGATTCATATTCATCTAGTAAAGGAAACAGGAGATTTTTTATCGAAGATGTTGACAAAACTTTGGAAGAATTACTGCGTAATGAAGACACGGATAGAAACTATCAAATAACTATTGAAGATACAGGACCAAAAGTTTTGAAATTGGGTACAGCAAATTCGTTTGGTTACAGACATGTTAATGTTAGAGGAACTTATATGTTGTCCAACCTTTTACAAGAATTGACTATTGCTCAAAGCTTTGGGAGACACCAAATTTTTTTAGATGAAGCAAGAATTAATGAAAACCCAGTAAACAGATTATCAAGACTTATATCAAATCAGTTTTGGAATAGTTTGACTAGAAGAATAGATTTATACAATATAGGTGAAATTGCTGCAGACACCAAAATTGAGACACCTGAAGCAAAGAATCCAAGAATTTATGTTCCACATGATTGTCCAGATCAGTACGAGTTTTTTGTTCAAGCCTCTCAACTGAATCCGTCAATGAAATTAGAAGTGGAGTACTTACCAAAGAAAGTAACACCAGAATATGTCAAATCTCTAAATAGAACACCAGGGCTATTAGCACTGGCAATGGAAGAGCATGTCAATCCATCCACAGGTGAAAAGTCTCTAATAGGATATCCTTACGCTGTACCTGGAGGTAGATTTAATGAACTGTACGGATGGGATTCTTACCTAATGGCATTAGGACTCTTAGATAGTAATAAAATAGACGTAGCAAGAGGCATGGTTGAACACTTTATATTCGAAATTCAACATTACGGTAAAATTTTAAATGCCAATAGAAGCTATTACCTGTGCAGATCACAACCACCCTTTTTAACTGATATGGCATTAAAAGTATTTAAAAAACTTGGTGGTAGTAGTAATCCCAATGCCATAGATTTATTGAAAAGAGCATTTATTGCTGCCATTAAAGAATATAAAACTGTTTGGACTGCTGAACCAAGATTAGATCCCGTGACAAAATTATCATGTTATCATCCTGATGGTATCGGCATTCCACCTGAAACTGAACCAGATCATTTTGATACTATATTATTCCCTTATGCCAAAAAATATAATTGTTCTTTACAAGAGATTAGGGACATGTACAACAATGGCCAAATTAATGAACCCGACCTTGATGAATTTTTCTTGCATGATAGAGCAGTCAGAGAATCAGGACATGATACAACATATAGATTTGAGGGAGTTTGTGCTTACTTAGCTACAATTGATTTGAACTCCTTATTATACAAATATGAGATTGATATTGCAGATGTAATCAAAAACTATTTTGATGACAAGTTTATTGACCCCCATGATGGTTCCATATCTACATCAGAAGATTGGTTAAATATGGCTAAAAAAAGGAAGGATAGAATTAACAAATATATGTGGGATGAAGAATCTGGTTTCTTTTTTGATTATAACATAAAAACAAAAGAAAGGACTTCATATGAATCTGCAACAACATTTTGGTCTTTGTGGGCTGGACTTGCCACCCAGAAACAAGCCTCTTTAATGGTCGAAAAAGCTCTTCCAAAACTGGAAATGCTTGGTGGTATTGTTGCCTGTACTGAAAGCTCCAGGGGTCCCATTTCCATAAATAGGCCCATAAGACAGTGGGATTACCCATTTGGATGGGCTCCACATCAGATATTGTCATGGGAAGGGTTATCAAAATATAACTTCACAGATGTTGCCACACGACTAGCTTATAGATGGTTATATATGATGACAAAAGCCTTTGTAGATTATAATGGTATTGTAGTGGAGAAGTATGATGTAACTAGAGGTACAGATCCACATCGTGTTGAAGCTGAATATGGTAATCAAGGGGCAGACTTTAAAGGAGTGGCTAAAGAAGGTTTTGGTTGGGTTAACGCAAGTTATTTACTGGGACTGAAGTATATGAATGGTCATGCTAGAAGGGCTTTGGGAGCTTGCATTCCTCCTCAACCATTCTTTAAGAGCCTAAAACCAAGTGAAAAATCTGTCTATGGTCTATAGGGCTAAAGGTTAATTAAAATAGATGATAATCACCAATTATTCAAAGTTTCTGCATGAAACGATACACATATTTTATTAGATATTTAAATTGTAAAGATCTTAAATCTTTTCTAAATTCAGCAATATTTGACATTTTGAAATGATATGTGTTTTTAGCTATAAACTTGGATATTATATAAGAAATAATGCTTTATATAAATCTTTATACTTTTGATTAAACACCTTACTTATTTTTTTCTTTATATATACAGTTAATTTACTTATTAATATACAAATACAAGATTCACAATTTGCTATGTATTTCTTAACATTGAGTTTTATATGAAGAGAAAAAAATCTTCAAGAGAAAGTTTTTCTCTCAACATAATTCGGATCATAACATTCCGCACATAATTTTTCTTGAGTCCGGGTTATATCTTGACATAAATTTGTTTTTTTTACGTTTAGATAGGAAGATATAGCTTCACTATGTAGCGTTCATTATATTACAGTTTGTTTTGTTACAATTTACACTGTACAGACTGCACAGGAAAAGAAAATCTGCAATGCGCTTATATAATGTAAAAAAATATATATATAACTACATATATATTAGGTATGGCAAGAATCTAAGAGAGGGTGATAGTACATTATAATTACGACAGAATAACTAATGATCTTGTTTACTAATACGGTTTAGTTGCTGAAGTCTTTGTGAAAACACCAAAAATAGTAGTGTCTAAAGTAATATATTATTTGGAATAAATATTACTTCAGGTTATTCATGATATAAAATAAAGTGGGTGTTTTCTAGAGTAATGAAGATTTCTAAAAAAAAAACTAGTAATAAAATATTGAACAGGTCTGTTTTTTACTTATAAATACAAGATAATATATATATCTATCGATATAACATAGAATAACTCTTTACAATGTTTCATAATAAAAATGTAGTAATGTTACCCACACTCCTTTTTTATTTCTCTCAAAATAAAAACGAAAAAAAATTAATAAAGGACTGTTCATAAAAAAAAGTTTGTTACTATCCTTTTCCAACTATAATATACTTTCTATCAATTAATTTTCTATATTAGACAATATAATAACTATAATGCTATCAGATTTATGTATTACCAACATATATACCATCCAACATTACGGATAATACTACTGACTTAGAACCTAGGTTATCATATCTATATTGAAAACTATCACATGTATCTATTTGAACTAATCTAAGCGGATCTGGTACATTTTTATCATACATACGTCATTTAATGATCTTACCTTTAGATCAAATGTATGCTGGATATAATGCATTATTAGTGATTGGCAAGGGAGGTAAATCTACTGTCGCGGTGTTACCCGCACTCTTCTATCTTTCATGAAAAAATAAAAACAAAAATAAAATAAATCAAATCATAGATAAAACACTTTTTATAAAAGAAAAGGTTATTACCTTACTCGTATCATATAATGTTTTATAAAAGATTTGTTTTGTATAGTAGAAAATAGAATAACGTATATCCATAGGATTTATATATCACTAACATATACAGTATCCTACATTACGGAATCTATCACTGGGTTTAGAAGGGAATTTGGAACGTTACGTCTACTATTTTTGCAAGGGTCTACTATACAGCTTGACCGGGATGGTCAATCCTAACATGTCAAATGTTTTTAGGAAAATATTCTCCAATGGAATAAATCTAATGTTCATCACTTTCATGTGGTGACAAATTTGATGGCAGCTCAACAATTCACAATGAAGCATCCTTTGGAGGATACCGACAATTCATACAGTCCATTTTTCACAACACCTATTTTTCTAGCGTGTTTGAATACATCTGGCTTTAATAAGGTTAAATAGGCATCATTTTTAATAAAAATAACAGGCTGTTTGGTTTTCGATGTAATCTTGGAGATGGAAACCAAATTACATGGTGCAGAAGGAACAAATAATGTCTCAGATAAAGTTATATTTTGAACTTGAACTTTACCTTTACCTTGTGAATTAACAGTAGCAGCTAACCCAGCAACCTTTGGTCCATTACCTAATTCCAGTTCCTTAAATGAGTCCATTTTACAACCAATATGGGAAGTGCATCCACTATCTAAATACCAGGTATATTTATTTTTGTCTTCATTCATATCAAAAGCTATCCATGCTGACTCAAGCATACCTTCTGATTCATCTTCGAAATTCTCTGAGAGCAAATTGGCAGCCTCGGTGGTTTGGCGTTCCTTTTTTGGGCAATCTTCTTTCCAATGATTGCCTCTACAATGTGGACAGATCATTCTTTCACGTTTCTTTTCTTTCTTTCTTTTATTTCTGGTTATTTGATAAAATGCTTTTTGCATTTGAATCACTCTCTTGTTGGAAAGATTGAAAATTATCATAAAATTCATTAAAATCAATTTCAGTATTTGTACCAAATTTTCTTAATATCTCCTTTCTAGTGTATTCAGATCCTTTCCATAAATATGCACAGCACTTATATAATTCAGAATTCTCGGTTAAACTCAAGAAACTTTCACATGGCTCGGTAATCCCAACAATATCCTCAGAAGATGCGTTCTCAAAATATTTTGAAAAGATCTCAAAGGAAGCCTTTAGGGTCATGCTTCCATATTTTCTTAACACTTCTGCAATAACAGTTTTTGCATAATGTTCTGGTAGTGTTCTTAACCTGATCAAATAATTATCGATTGTTTTTCTGATTGGAAGAGACACACTAGTTCTTAGAGCGCCAATTAAGAACGAATTGTAGACGTGAATTGTTTGTCTAAGAACATGAGGAATAGTAATTTCATTTCCATCAAAATCGGTAATACTGTTTGTTTCAGATAAAAAATAATCACCAAGTGGTTGAAAAGCTGAGAAAAGAAATTGTTCAAACTCATTTCTACACAAATGATAGTTGGAAGAATCTTTTAAAATATGAACAAATTTTTCAGAATCACGCTCAGGGCTCATAACCTGTAACGATCTAAGTTCTTTTCTAAATTCAGTAATAGGTTCCATAATGTAGGATAGTATATATGTTAGTAATATATAAATCTTATGGATATTCGTTACTTTCTTTATTTTATACAAGATAGATCTAATATAAAATTATTATACAGTACAAGTAAGATAAACAAACTTTTTCTTTCATAAAGTGTGTTTTATATGTTTGTTCATTTTAATTTTAATTTTCATTTTTTTCTTTCTTGATAAGATAGAAGAGGGTGGGTTATATCACATATCACGACAACTACATCTGTATATTATATTTATTTATTTCTATATATTACTTTGTATTCAAGTATAAGAAAACTAACCTGTCCGATCAATCTCTAACATACTGTTTAGAACTATTCATTATGACAGACAATACCAACACTATGCAAAATCCAAAATTATCTAAAGCTGCTTCTACTCAAAGCAATGCAGCTTTACATAATATACATGAATAGTTCTCTTATAATATGTTTTTTTTTCAATGAAGTTATTTTTTTACAAGAATTTTCCCTTTCGTAAAAGATGAGACGAGAAATTATATATCTGAGCATATTATAGTAACATTTCTAATAATTTATGACGAAATATTAGTAATATCCTTATACACGATGCTTAGATACACGTGCATAATATATTATTATTATATTTTCTAAATATGAAAATAATATTTTCTTTTATATTGCTTTTCCGATAATTTTTATTAGTTGTTTAACGTTTTTAGTGATATTATTATGGTCAAGATATAACCCGGACTGAGCCTGGTACGGAACTAAGTTTTTATAAAAATTTAACCGGATGTGGCGGAACACATCGTTCCGCCATTTCACTGGACTTCAAATTTTTCGGAAAGTCATTCCGTGGAAACCACTTTTAAGAATTTGTAGGTTAAATTATAGAAGTGAAATAAAGTTACCCGGACTTTTACGAAACAGTGCGTTCCGTAATTCCGCTTCCGACTGTCGGAAAGTCATTCCGCTGGACCCCAAATTTTGCGGGCGGAAAGTTCAAAAAATGGGCAATTTGCGGGCAGAATGGTTTGTGAACCATTCCGAACCAGGCTTATCTAAACAAGCTATCACGTGATTATAATACACTTAGTGTATTAGTAAGCCTGGTTCGGAAAGGTTCACAAACCATTCCGCCCACAAAGTTTGGGGTCCAGCGGAACAACTTTCCGACGAGTCGGATGCGCAATGGCGGAACGATGTGTTCCGCCACATCCGGGTAAATTTTTGCGGAAACTTCGTTCCGAACCAGGCTTATCCAAACAAGCTATAACATGGTTGTAATAAACATTTATATTACAACATTCTTTTATTCTCAATATACACAGTTAATTTACTTGTTAATATACAAGGGCAAGATTCAGAATTGGTTGTGTATTTCTTAACGTTGGTTTTTATATGAAAAGAGAAAAATTTTCTCTTGAAGATTCTTATCTCAAAATAACTCAGATCATAACATTCCGCACTTAAATTTTCTTGAGTCCGGGTTATATCTTGACAAAATGTCCGCTGTCTTGATTCTGGTAACTTGATTTTTTGTTAAAACTTTTGTGAAAATATTTGCTAGTTGGTCACTGGTCTTTATGTACACAGGTGTAATTAAACCCATTTCCGCAGCCTCTCTAACGAATAGAGGCATGGCCTCAATATGTTTGGTATTGGAATGATTAATTGGGTTGTCTGCCAATTTCAGCAAGGAGGTATTGTCAGTATGTAATAAATGGGTATCTGATTTAACACCCACGAGTGATAATATCTGATCCAACCATTTAATTTCTTTTGCTGCTTCACTTGCAGCAACAGTTTCTGCTTCAGTTGAGGATGTCACAATATTTACAATTCCCTTAGAGCACCAGGTAACAGGACTAGAAGTATACATGCACACATATCCAAATGTTGAGTTCTGATCAGGGCAGTCAGCATAAGATGCATCGGAGTGGGCAACTAAATTATTTGGACCTGCGTTTGTATATTTGAGTCTTAATTCACGTGTGATGTGCCCGTAATCAAAAACTCTTTTAGCAGCCTGGTAATGTATCTCTTTAGGACATTGGAGAAGCCTGGATAGAAAGTGTACCAAGTGGACAATGTCCAATCTAATAGTGTTAGCGACAAATACAAGGGTTCCAATAAGGTTTTGGTAAGCAGTAATATTTGTTAGTAATGGTGGGTCACCATAATAATCAATATTTTTTGTAGTGGATTATAAACTGGGTGAATTTCATCAAAATTATATTTTTTGGTCTTTTTTGTAATATAATCCACTAATGATAGGCTTATGTAGTCTTTTGTCTGTTTTATGTTCATTCCAAGAAATTTGTTCACAGGTCCTAAATCCTTCATTTTGTATTGTCTTTTCAAGAATTCTTTAATTTGTTGAATTTCAGTGGAGGATGAGCTTGCAATTAATAAATCGTCGACATACAGAGCTATCAAACATAATCGTCCTTTATTTCTCCTAAAATATAGTCCAAATTCTTTTTTATTTTGTTTGAATCCCAACTTAGAGAGTGTTCCATTTATATGGTTGTTCCAAAGCATAGGGGATTGTTTTAAGCCATATAGAGCACTTCTTAAATTCCATACAAAACCTGGCTTAGCATCAAACCCAGGTGGTGGTTTTACATAAATATCAGTATCAATCGGGGAATTAAGGAAGGCTGTAACAACATCCATTTGGTGTACTTTCAACCCAAATTTTTCAGATAAGGCTAAAAATACCCTAACAGAAATCATAACGAATGACTGGTGCAAAGGTTGCTTGGTAATTAATTCCTTAAACCTGTCTAAAACCTTGGACAACTATTCTAGCCTTATAAAGGCCATTATCTTTTATTGTAAAAACCCATTTAGAGGGAATAATTTTTCTGTATTTAGGCCTTTCTACCAAGCTAAACGTTTTGGTCCTTTTTAATGCAGATATCTCTTTGTCGCATGCCTCTTCCCATTTTGCAGATTCCCGTGATTTTTGTGCTTGCGCAAGTGTTTTGGGAATATAGTTTTCAACACTATTCGCTAATAAGGCACTAGCAGCTGCATGAGACACCAAATTCACACCATCTAATTTATTATGTAGTACATATACATGGGAATCACTATGCATACCAAATGGGATTATTGTGTCGTCTAAACCAAATATAGGAATTGGATTATTCCCGATTGCGTAGTATATATCACTATTCAGTGCAGTTTCATTTTTCGTATTTGTGTCTTCTGATCTGTCTTCTTGCTTATGATATCTCTTTGGTTCAGGTGTGCCATTTAATAAAGGATTCTGACGATCAGGATGCACAAACAATACCCCCCGATCTGAAGACACAGAACTCTCGGGAAGACGATCAGGTGTTAGCGTAGAATGTAGACGTTTATTGGTAGTAACAATAGCAGATGATTTTGGCGTCTTGTGGATGGAGGATGTAATCTGAGGTGGAGAATCCTGGTTGGATGGATGAAGAGTTGGAGTTTGTGGAGAAGAAGAAGGATTCTGAGTGACTACAGCAGTAGGTGCAGCAACTAGTTGTGTAAGGGCTCTGGATAAGGTAGGGTCAGTAGTAGGTATAATTTGCTTTGATGAGGCAGGCCCATATGTAACTAATTGAGTATTAGAATTTACAGAAGGAGCTGAGATAAATTTAGGAGGGCTAGATAACTCAGGAGGTGAAAGACGAAGGTAGTTCAATATTTGGAGATTGTGGAGTAGCTGGAACAGTAGAAGACGGGGAAATGACTGGTTCAGTGGAGTTAGACATAGATAAACGAGCATCCAAAATAGAGTTCACTATTTCAGAAAAGCGTTCTAGTTCAGAAGTATTTGGTCCAGATTGTTGTTTTTCTAAGATTGAACTCAAGGTTCTAAGGATTTCCTGTTGACCTTCATGCAACATTTGATTAGAATATAACAATGAGTTAGTATTGTTTTCAATGTTATCGGATTGATCTGGAATATAGTTAGGCATCTCAACCTCAGTAATAGGATTCGGAGATGATGGAGGAGATAGAATTGTCTCATGCGGCATCTAGTGCACTGTTAACGAATTGTACTGAGAAATATATCCCTAAAACAGTTACACAAGCACAAAGGTTAAATGACTCTGAGAAGTGGGTAATATCGCATCAGTCTATATTCTAAAAGGTGAAAACCTCAGAATCAGTAAATATAACAATTTCTACAGAAGTAGACGTCATACAAACAACAGAAACTATATTATGTAGTAACTCAGGTGAATGAGAAGTATTTTGATGGTGAAACTCCATTTAACAACAGTATCTTTTTATCACCTTTTGTTTGTGTATCATACTTGGAAAGAGGAGAAATTACATATTGAATGATTGGCATCGCCACTATCGATGTACCGATTGTTGTTACTGGAGTTTGATAGTGATTTGGGAGCTAAAATAACTTTACAGTGGGAATTTAGAATATCAGGTTCAAATAATCTTGTGATTGAAAAATTTGCATATGAGATTCATGAATATCTAAGTTAGTGTTAGGGAAAGTACCACTATGTAAGGATAAACAGTATTATTATATAATGTATGTTATCCACTTTCATCTTTTACAAACAAAAGTACTTTTGTAGAAAAATATTTTCATCCAATACAATGTTGTGTAATATCACTCTACAACTGCTATAATGATTAGCGTCTTCACTTAGTTTTCTTGATACAATATAAGAGAATACAAAGATGTATAATATTCATAGGTGCTGTTTTTACAATATTTGTCTTTTGTAATGATACAAGTTCTTTCCAGAAGTCTGTTATTTGACTCATACTTTGGATAGTACAAACTAGTTTAATAATTATATTGTATAAGACTTATCTTTTCTTCTCCTATATAGTAATTTATTCAACACACTGTATATTAACATACATTCAAATTATAAGATTAGCTCTGTTTATTAAAAAGAAATCTTTCTTAGTGTAAAATAAAATTTTCTTAAAGAACAACCTTGTCAAAATAAACACAGCTGAGTATAGATAATAGCCCAACATCCTTGCTAAACTGCCAATTTTCCATGTTTAAAATACATTTATCGATATGTGCTATTGTTTTAAGGTAAGAATAAATTCAATAGTAGATAAAGTTACAGCTTATTGTATGTTATATTGGGTACTTTCTGTAAACATAGGTGAATAGTTTATTAGAGTGTACTATTGTATATATTTTGATTCACTTCTTTTTATTGTTTAAAATATATATATGCATAATACATCGTAATATACTACATTAATATTTCTTATATATTCATTCGGTTTTGCAGGGAATACACCTCCAGACCCCGTTATATATGTTTCATGGTTTTAAAGTACATACAAAAATTTGTTTTGTGGAGTTTTCATTTTTAGAATGAAGGTTTGGCATATTTTTAGGCTTAGTACATTCTGTTTCAGAGACTTGTCCAACATGAATGATAAATTCTAAGAACTTGTTTATATATATATCACAAAAGTTATTTTGTGGGGAAAAAATTAGTATACAAGTGATAAAATATCACATAATACAAATTATATTATGGCATTTTAAACTTGTCCTAGGAGTAACTTAATATTGATATGCAATAAAATATATATCTATCCTTGTCTAATAGTATTTTCTTGTGTTATAAAAACAAAACTAATTAAATATCATTAAATAAGTAAAAAACATTTGAAGTCCCTTAAAGAAATTCATATTTCAATTGTTTGTTTATTAAAATATACCATTAAATATATCATTAATTTGAAACATCCAAAGGGCACTAGATATTAACCCAATTAAAACTATCATAGGACATATTGTCATATGAGGAACAACACAAACATCTGCTAATGAGCCAAAGAGAAGAAACAGAATCGTAGAATCTTTTAAAAACTTTTGTAATTTTGGATGAGTAGAAGTGAATGCAAAAGGTTCCACAGATTGTCCAATTGTTTCTTCTTCTTTAAGAACATAAATTGATGTTTTTTGAGTTATACGTAATAAATTATTTACGTTTATACTAGGATTTTTAATAAGTATTGATAAAGCTTCTCTTCTGAAAAAATATGGTTTTACACTAATAGCATAAGTTAAACCTTTATTAAGTGACTTTATATGAGTTTCGATATCTAAGGAGTAAGCTGCTGTTATATTGTTTATTTTGTTCTTTAATAACTTTTCCAAAAAGAAGAGACTATTAGAAGAAGAGTGTCTATATAAATTATAACATTCTTCTAACTGATATTCTATTGTAGAAATATTGTTTTTATACATATTATTTGAAAAACTACTAAGTAAATTTACTAGTTGTATCTTGGTACTATTGTATGTACATTCATTGGTACATAAAGCCATAGAAGGATTGGCAGCTATAATGATGAATAACCCAATATATATTAGGTGCATTTTTTTTTTTTTGAGGCTTTAGAAAAAATAGATGTTTTAAACTCGGAATTAATAGTTGGTGTTATAGTAGATCCAACAAGAATAAAAACAACTAGTGGTATTTATTTTATTAGTACTATTCATGAGAGGGAAATTATTAATAAATTGGAAAATGTTTATTATAAATTGTCTTCATTTAAGGATGGATTGGACATGCACATAAATTTGTTACAAAATATGAATAAATATAGCAAAAAAAATTAATAATATAAACAAGAATTTTCAATGAATATAACTTTAGGCTATTTTCCTAGGAAATTATGTAAAAAGGTTTAATTAACAGTCCTAAAACATGCAGTCTGCAGGTAATGTTGAATGTTGAAATAAAGGACTTGGAACAGTCAAAACTCTGGGCCCAGGCTATGTGTGTTTTCAATTGATCGTTGGATTAACATCGGTGGTCAATTACTGAAAAACATGTTTTGGAAACTTCTAATTATTGAGAAAAGTGTTAGAGGTAATTATCAGCCTTATCATACCTATTAACTTTTGCCTAAAAAAATAAGAGAGAACAACAATAAAATTGCTAACAATAATTATATAATTGATTTATTAGTTAGAATCTGCGACTATATAATTTGTAAGTGTTTATGTATGTAGTTAATATCCATAGTTCAGGTTATTACTTGAGATAATTTCTTGCAAAGTACAACAATAAAAAAACAAATGCAGAGATCAATATCCTTCTTATTTTGTTTTTACAGTGGTATTTACAGCCATACTATATGCATACATACATTATACACTAAATATAATACCTAGTGCATTGACCCGGCAACACAAATTCCACAAATACATAGGAGAATAATACAATAAATAAATGCACATGGAATTAAAAAGGATGAAACTTTACTCAATAAAACATTATTTCGAGTATTATATGCTTAAAAGTCATCTTTTTTTTTTTTTTTTTAAAATGTTTTCCTTTTAACCTACATTTCATAACTAGATATAGAATATTATCTAATTTAGGCTTGAGTAGAGGAGGAGTATTTAGTTACAGCTCTGGTACCTTCAGAAACAGCATGTTTAGCCAATTCACCTGGTAATATCAATCTAACAGCAGTTTGGATTTCTCTAGCAGAGATAGTAGACTTTTTGTTATAAGCAGCTAACTTAGATGCTTCAGTAGCAATTCTTTCAAAGATATCGTTAACAAAAGAATTTAAAATAGACATAGATTTTTGAGAAATACCAGTGTCTGGGTGAGTTTGCTTTAAAACTTTGTAAATGTAGGAAGAATATGTTTCCTTTCTGACTTTAGACTTCTTTTTAATGTCAGTGGAAGTAGAAGTTTTCTTAGCAGCTGGTTTTTTTTCAGCTGGAGCTTTAGAGGCGACCTTATTTTCAGACATATTTTTGATTGTGACTGTTCTTAATAAATATTTATTTATCTAGTGGATGATTATTTACTCTGCAAAGGAGAAGCCAAACAAAGAAGATTGCGTTAATTGTTATAGGTGGGGAGATGCAACTACAGTTTATTGGCAGACCAACTAATTTTACAGCTATAATCCACTTGGAGAAAATTGAATAAGACGTAAATACTTTATAACACCTCAAGTATGACCTAGACTTTATATACAACAAATTTGGACATATCTTGCATAGTAAATTTAAAAAGATGTTTCCTTTATTAGTGTTAGTAACTTAGAACAGTTAAGTCCTTATTGAACCCGACAAATGGAGACTGTATTGTTTTAACAAAATTTTTGGGCAAGTACAAAAAATAAAAATAAATCAAAAAAAAAAAAAAAAAGAAAAGTCACGAAATTTTAACTTTTTAATTTTGCTTAGTGACGAAAAATTCGCATTTTTGGAGAATTTTTCAGCACACCACCATTCTCTAAAAAATGAAAGGCTTAGTACCTTCAAAATTTGAGGAATTCCAAGGGGTTGTAGTTAACATATCAGACTCGATTGTTGATTTTGTAGTGAAACTGTCAGCACAAGGTACTACTAAATCAAGCCTTAAAGTTTCGGCGTGATTGCTTCTGCTAACAGAATTTCGAACAATTTTCTTTTTCATATTTTTGTATGTGTATAATCAAAACAACTTTTATCAGAAATCTAAACGTATGGTAATATTTGAATCGTACAACAACAATAATGTGTCATAAAAAAACTTATAAAAAGGGTCTAACTGGAATTCCATGAAAACCACTTCTTGGGTCTTCCCACTTAATTCTTGCCTTTTCTTTCACGCGTCTCAAACTGTATGTTTCAATTTTTAGTAATTGTTTACCTCATCTACTAGAACTAATCAATCGTATATTCAACTGTCAATAAAACTTATAAACATTCCAATAAAATTTAAATATGTCTGGTGGTAAAGGTGGTAAAGCTGGCTCTGCTGCTAAAGCTTCTCAATCTAGGTCTGCTAAAGCTGGTTTAACTTTCCCAGTTGGTAGAGTTCACAGATTACTAAGAAGAGGCAATTATGCTCAAAGAATTGGTTCTGGTGCACCTGTTTACTTAACTGCTGTCTTAGAATATTTAGCTGCAGAAATTTTAGAATTAGCTGGTAATGCTGCCAGAGATAACAAGAAAACCAGAATCATCCCAAGACACTTGCAACTAGCAATTAGAAACGATGATGAATTAAACAAGTTGTTGGGTAATGTTACTATTGCTCAAGGTGGTGTTTTACCAAACATTCACCAAAATTTATTACCAAAGAAATCTGTGAAACCCACCAAAGCATCTCAAGAATTGTGAATTATATAGTTTGTACGTCCCCTAGTTTCAGGTACCACATACAAATATAATAATAATAATAATAATATACGGGCTATGTTTTTATTTAAATCCATTAACTTTAGAAATAACCAAATGGAGTTAGAACCAATGCCGTATTGATTATAAAAGTACAGGTTATAACGCAATTGTATTGAAGTGTAAGGGCCAAATAACGGATTATGAGATATAGTTTTACTACTGGATGTGCTAATATTTCATTTTGTCGTTTAACAAGTTTCGATGCATACCATCGATGTCTGGAGCTTTAAGAGAAATTCATATGCCGTCGACTGATTATTTATATGTAATTTATTTTATATTTTTTGTGAAACACTACTAAGTCAGAAAACATGGTAAAGGTGTATACATATATACATATATATATACAATGCAACAAATCTACTTCTTTAATTTGAGTATCACTAAGCATTTAGTTTTGTAATAAATGGTCTATCAATTGCTGATAAAAATTACCACGTGTAAAAATCTATCCTAAACACTGTAACGGCTGCTACCTTACTCTCTTGTTAATATCAAAACAGTTCGACAGAATGGGGAAAGAATGAACAAACTTCTGACACGTTCTCATGATACACTTGATTCTCACATAGTTTACTAGAATGAATATTACACTGCCAAGAAGTAGTCTTAGCATGTCAGTTAAACCACTTTTTAAACAATGTTTGTTATTACCTAAGTTTCTTGATGATCTATTATCTTTTAGCCAATAGAGTGAATTGAAATTTTTCTCTTTTTTACATATTTAGAAAAAATTGAAAAACAAAAAGTGCAATGCAAATAAAGGCATAGAAAAAAAAAAAGAAACTGAAAAAAAAGGAGAGTCACTGCCACAATCTTCCAACACGATACAGTTTCTCATTATAAAATAATAAACATTATCTCCAGATTTTACACGCAGACGATTTATCAGCACCACTTAGCGAGGAGGGTTTTAGGATATTACTTCGTCTTTTACCACAAAGCCTCCAACACAGCACCACTTCTTCAGAATTTAATTATCCAAAGTATACCATAACTATGTTCCGTTCACAATTAGTCAAGTCTTTGAGAGTAGCCACACGTTCTTATGCCAGTGCTGCTGAAGCAACATCTGTTGCTAGTGGATTGAAATTAAACTTTGCTTTACCACATGAAACTTTGTACAAAAATGCTTTGGTTACTCAAGTAAATCTTCCGGCCCAAAGTGGTAAAATTGGTGTTCTAGCTAACCATATTCCTACTGTAGAACAATTAACACCAGGTGTGGTCGAAGTTTTAGAAGATGGAAAGACTTCTAAGAAGTTTTTTATCTCTGGTGGATTTGCTACAATGCAACCAAACTCATTACTTTGTGTTACTGCCGTGGAAGCCTTCCCATTAGAATCTTTTTCTCAAGACAACATTGCCCAATTATTAAGCAAGGCTAAGGAAAAGGCTACATCTCAAGATGAAAAGGTTTCTGCCATTGCCAAACTTCAAATCAATGTTTTAGAAGAACTACAAAATGCTTTGAAATGAGTTATTCACGTGGGTGCCAGGTGAGCATCCGTTACTATTCTTATATATAAATACATATATTCTCCTATATTCTATACTTTTCTATTCCTATAACAGTAAGTAAATATGCAATATTTTTTGTGACGAATTTTCACTCTGTAAATTCTCTGTTGAAGAAGCAGATACAGTAACTATATATTATAAATATTATAAGAGGCTTAAACTTTTAATCAGCACATTAGATTAAATTTGAATACAATTTTTTTTACAAACATAAGCGGAAAGAATATGAATAGTGTATGGTTTTTTTTTATCATTTTTTGTATGGTGCAAAGTCCAAGTTTACAATTTAGGAAGCCTTTATAAAAGATTTTTAAATGTCAAAACGACAGTTTATAAAATTGCATATATAGTTCTCACAAAAAAATTCTATTAAGTTTACATAGTTTATCCAATTAATTTTCTTCTAGAGTCTTAAATAACCTATCAAAATATAATTACTTTTCAAGTTAAATATCCTCTTGTACTAATAGTTGTAAATTTAAAGAAATCAAATTACATAAACTATTATTGTAATTATATCTTTCCTAATAACTTAATAGGATATTCAATTTATACACTTTTCAAAAACGAATTTAAAAGAGTGCTGAGAACATTTTTCCCCTATTCTTCGTTGTTCCCTGAACAAATCGACTTAGAGGCATAGAATGTAATTAAAATCTTTTACATTATATGACTGGGCCCATAAAAACAAATACACGCTTATGTAAATATACAACAATAAAACTTTGCTCAGAGATATCCATTGATAGATTCTTCTTGTCTTTTCATGTATTGTTTAGGTTTATTTTTAACTGACAAAAGCAGACACATCATAATTTCTTAATGGTTTTCAAAAACTCCTTTTCAATGGTCTTTACAGAGGCAATAGTTGTCAAATTTTTAAAGGAGGAAAAAACTTTTTGTGTATTACAAGCTTTTTTTTTTTTCTTACAACAAAAAAAAGATGAGTATGAAAGTTCCCTGACGCGAAATTTGGAAATTTTTACTTTTTTTTTGTTGATGACACGTTAACAAGGTATTTTAAGAATAAAAATAAACATATTTGTTTTTAAATTTACACAAATGTTTATATATAGTATCAAGCACTCTAAGACATCATAAAACAACATAAACTGGAAGACAAATAAATATAGACCAGTACTGTATTTTAACTTAAGAAAAAACGTGAAAAACACGTAGTGTTTTTATTTGCTATCTGAATTTTTTTTACAACTTTGCTATCTCACTAATAAAAAACAATAACTATAATAAATAATTTTGAAATATCGAAACTTTCTTACAAAAGAAAATGAACACACATCAACCAGGTATAATGTTGAATATTGCCAATGGTCAAAGTCCTTTAGCCCAAATATGGCTTGCTTCAAATATGACCAATGTTTCTCGAACATCGGCTTTGCAAACTAATATACCTAAATCTGTTCAAGCAATCGAAAAAGTGGTACATTACAGTCCAGAAGACAGGAGTGATCCAATCTCAGAAAAAGATAAAGGACAAGTTTCAGTTAATAGTATCACATTACGTACTTCGGGTGAGTTATTACATGGGGTAGTTCGTGTCTATTCTAAACAAGCCGGTTTTCTTCTATCTGACATTAAAGATACATTAATCAAGATTAGTTCATTATTTAAAACATCGTCAAAAATCAATTTAACGATGACAGAGAATGCTACTATTGCTAAGATTGGCCATTTAATTTTAGAAGATACTGTTACAGAAAAGGAAGTGCTTGCCTTGCCTAACCTGGATTTTTTAAATGAGAATGTATCTTCTGCTCCAAATTTACTGGGCAAGTTTAATCATATGGAACGTCAAGTGCAAGGAGCTACTACCACAACTAATCAAAATAGCCCTTTTGATATATCTATCGAAGTTGGTAGAAGATTTGATTCTAACGAAGATATGGACATGCATGATAACTCCAACCTCGATCTAGATTTCGATATTCAAGATGTTAATAGTCTAAATACTTCTACCCAGGATAAATCATCATGGATTGAAGGTACTAGGAATACAGAGCCCACTGTGGAACATTCAGAAATAAACGTTGATAATGGTAATACAGGTTATCACAATAATGATTGGACCCTGGATTTTGAAAATAATGAAGGGACAAATATGGATAGTGATATATCATATGGTTCTATTGAACTTGGAAGAAGAGCTGGATCAGTAGATGTTCACGAGCCAACTGATTTTGGGTTTGATTTAGAACTTGAAAAAGAGCAGCCTGAAGTTGAATTAGAACAAGAATCTGAAATCGGTAATCATGAAAAAAGGGAGAGTAATAAAAAGAGCACACCTGTTAGAAATCCCTTATTAAAACACACTATTCCGGTTGAGAGTGATTTAGTTCAAGAATTAACAGACGAAGAGTTAAACAATGAGTCGTCAACAGTTGTGCCTAAGAATGGGGTGATTAAGAAACAATCAATTATAAAATTAAATCAAAAACGATTATGGGAACAGATGATTGATAATTTAGGTTATATTCCCACTGTAATAAGTACGCAATATCTAGATTATCGGAATTTGAAAAAACCAAAAATTGAAAATAGAATATATGAAGACATTGAAGAACCTGAGTATGATAATTCATTAGACTTGGGTATCAATTCCTTAGATGGTGGAGAGCAGTACCAAGATTTAGAGCCAGATGTAATTGCTCCTTTGGATGTGGATATTGCTGAGGAATTAAATACTGTTGATCATGCAAGCGATAATGAAGTACTTTCTAATACTTATAAGAGCAACAATGTAGGTAACGAAGGTAATGATCAACACATGAAACAGTTGGATGGTGAAGGCATTACTCCTACAATCAAGCATGTTATTGAAACATTAAAGATGAAAGAAGACTCAATTTTGTTCGATGATTTAGTCGTCCAACAACACAGTAAAACTCATCAACAAGATAACATTATTTCAAAGAAAGAGGCAAGTGATATTTTTTTCAATATACTAACTCTAGCAACAACAGAATGTATTGATCTTAGCCAAGAACAATCATTTGGAGAAATTGACATTACAAAGAATATTCCATTATTAAACAGATATATAGCAACCTGAATAAGGTATAACAATTTTTTTTCTTTATTGTAATGTTTATCATAATTTTTGGTATTTAGGAAGAGGGCAATTAACTTTCAGACAACTTATATTAATAACTAATTAATATAACTTATAGTCAATTTTTGTATTAAATTATATGAAGTAAAATATGAAAGTAATATGTTGTTCATAAAAGGTACTTCTGAGTGAAACAGTTTAGGAAGAGACTATTTATAAATAGAGTTCCATAAGAGCATTTTTGTACTACTACCATAGTTATTATAATATATATATATATATATATATACTACTGATGGAGCCACCTTAGATAAATGTGACAGGATAATGATAATTAATAACTTCTCCAAAGATGAGTCCTGTTTTTTTTGTAATTTTATGTAGAGGAATTTAAATACACTTCATCCATAGCTGACAGAAGTACTAATTACAATCAGAGGAGCAGGAATAACCCTATTTTTACCTTGATATATATTACAATACTGTGCAAGATTTTCCAAAGGTTTTTATTAGGAAGATTTATACAGGAACCCTAGAAAAATATAATTGGTAGGGAAACGATAAGTTACACACATTTGGGAGATAATCTCCTAGGACAGGATCAACATTCAATATTGTGAGGGCTGTGTAAAATCATCATAATGCAGAATCTCATTTAAGAGGAAGTTATTCTTTTCTTGTGGCTCTTTAGGTTTTACCATATCTTGACATTACGTTCTTTTATAAAGTCCATATATAGAGAAAGTAAGCTAATCATCGGCTTTTAAGGCATATAACTTGTTAATACATATTTTTAGTATTTCCTACAGAGCAATATACCTTACATTGTTGTAGTTAAATTGATGAATTATATCCATCAGTATAAACATATACAGCCTTCCTCAGCGTCTATATAATACTAACTAAGAACCCCAATACTTTATTATTAAGTTAAAATATATTGATCAACCCCAACAAAGATACGAAAAACGAAATATGAATAAAAAAAAGAGATAAGGAAGAGTAATCTTTTTCCAAAGATTAGGAATATTACACAAAATAAATTGGAAAAATACATTAGACCCATACTTTTCGTATCACGGGTCATTACAAACAAAGTTATTAAATCTGTAATATCCCATGATACGAAGTATGGGTCTAATGTATTTTTCCAATTCATTTTGTAAAATTTTTTGCAACGTGTTGTTGTCCAGGGAGAGCTTATTTGTGGCGTATGAACTTGCGAGATATAATGGTATCTTGAGAGGACACACTGTAAGAAGGACTAGACAATGTTATAGACAGACGAGCAAGAAATAAGAACATATATTTTTGTATATTAACTATTTATTCTAGTTATTATTATTTGTGTATTTTAAACCTATAACTGTAATATTCCTAATCTTTGGAAAAAGATTACTCTTCCTTATCTCTTTTCTTTTTATTCTTATTTCGTTTTTCGTATCGTCGTTGGAGTTGGGAAAAATCTATTTCTCGTTGTCGTCGAAAGAATATAAATGTAGGCAGGTAAATTATAAGGAGTCATGAACTTTGGCCTCTTACTTTTAATTCTGGATATTCGAAGATAACAGAAGGGAGGAAGAAAAACTCAACAACGACAAAGTATTGCGATCCTGTTGTACTTTTATATATCTATTATATTTATTCGTCATAGTTAGTTATTTAATATATTTGTTATTTATCTGTATTCTTAGATACGTCTTATCTTTGAGTACATTGTATTAGTTCACATTTCATCAGTTTCAATAAATTCGAGGAAAACAGTAAAAATCCGTCGATCAGGATTTTATCATTTCCGTGGAAATTAGTGGACGTTATAATAACTAGATTTATCTATTTTATTTTTAGAATATTTGTAATATCCCAGATTTTGATGTTTAGGAAAATGAGGGTAATCGATATTTTCCTAAACTCTCCTTTTGGAAAATTGTGCAAACAAACCTTGTAAATGGAAAGTTAAGAAAATAAAAGATAAGTATACAAACACAGAGAGCAGGAGTAACCAAAAGAAGATATAAAGGAAGGCAACCAAGACAGAACCAAGAAGTATATTCTATATATTACTTAGTTATAGTATTTAGATTATTTTAATATAATACGTTTAAAGATATAGAGTGAGTCTGTATCTTATATCTATCCTAGTGTTTTATTATTATTAAGTTCAAGTCGACTGTTATCAGAAATTAGTAACCATAGGGTTATCACAATATTAAGATTTACTTTTATTATAAAGAACAGAGTTATCACAAAATCAAAAAATGATTTCGCCCAGGATCGAACTGGGGACGTTCTGCGTGTTAAGCAGATGCCATAACCAACTAGACCACGAAACCATCTGTACTTGCGTCTTGTTGTAAATCTAATAAGTTGTTAAATTTAATTCTTAATATTTTGTTCCTATTTGTGCCTGGTTATATACAGATATATAAAGTAAATATAAAATAATTGATGGAATTTGGAGCTCTTAGCGTCCATGGTAATGGCAGTCATCATTAAGTTATAGATGCTTATCGTCTTATTACTTTATATATATATGTATATACTAATTATATGTTGTATACAGTATAATCTTCTTTGTTTTCTTTTCTCTTCTTTTAAAATTTTTTTCATTTCTTCTCAACTCTAAAAAATCATGTTCGGTGAAAAATAAAATGTTTTTCCATGCTCAGTACATTCGTCCATCACATAATAAATAGAAAAACTAAATTAAAAAAAAATAATTCACATGAAAATGACAGTAATTGTTAGAACATGGACACCATGCCCATTATATTTCTATATTAAAGACTGTTTTATTTATATCGTCAAGAATGTTAATTAAAAAAAAAAAAAAAAATTTTCAAGAAGAAAAATATTTTAAAATGAGAAATAAAAATATGAAGGATCAATTTGTATTTTATGTATAAACATATTATATATTTATGTATATTATTTGTATAGAATTTTAACAAACCAGAGATCCAATTTACTAATAACTTAAGTCATGACTGTATTAACTACTAATACCACTACTTTCCAAGAGTAATAAACTATCATTTTCCAACAATAATTATAAAAAGAAATAATGTATAAAAATCGTCAAGAAATTTAATTGGGAATATTCGCAATATTCGTTCTATTTTTATATTAAATTTCTTGCCTTAACATATTAAGTTAAACAGCCAAAGAACTAATCCAAACATAATTCTAATAACTGGAATAATAGATAATTAATGTTAACAATTAAACAAGGGATGGATCATTTCATATAAGCATAATGTGTAACGTGATCGGGCGATATTAAATATTAAATATTAGAACTCCTTGATTTCATCTTGCATAGCTAGGGACAATTTGTATCTTGAATTACTAAAACAGGAAATTCCAAAAAGGGAAAATATATCTAAAAGGGATGCTTGCCAAAAAGGGAAAATTACCAAAATAGGAAGTTATACCGAAAAAGGAAAGTATACCGAAAAAGGAAGCTTACCAAAATAAGTAAGTTTTCCACAAAAGGAAAAACTTATCAAAAAGGGAAATCGTTTCATTAAATTATTTCTAATCTACAACACGTCTCTTGTAAAAGATGCATGTCAATAAAGAGTATAGATATATTTTAATATTAAAGATATAGAAAATGATTAGGATATATACCTCTTCTAAAGCTATATAGGTATATACTAGCGTTATTGTTTTGCTTGTTTCTATATAAAAATTATATATTATATAATAAAATCATAAGCAGAACAAAATTCTTATAAACTCATAAACTCACAAATTCGTGAATTTACTCAGAGATCTTGTCTACTTATATATGTTGCATGTGTTGAGGTTTCCCAGACACAAAAATCATCTTTGAAGAAAAATAAAAATTTTTCTTATAAAATTTTCTCTACAGATAAAAGAATAAATAAAGATTCTTTATCTTACTTTGTATATTATCTTGTATGTTTTTAATATAAATAAGTAAGCTGTTTGATATTACTTATACACACTAATAAGTTATTTCAGAATGACAGACAATAATACTAATAATAACATCCAATCACAACCCCAACTATTAACTAGTATGAACGTTGCTCTTGTTCAGAATGTAGGTCAGAAAGGTCAAATAAACCTTGTCTCAATGATGGTATCACTATGAGGCGTCCCTCAATACAATGTAGAACTGCTCATGAGTCTTACTAACGTGGAAACACCTTCTTGCTGTTACAAAAATACATAGCTGAAAAGACTCTTGCAACTATGAAAACACTAACACATTGGACAGTTATTGTTTCATTGTTTCATAATCTATTTTAATCTTGACTTCTTCTGAATCATTTTTTACATAGTAGAACATCAATACAGTTAATTTCTTCTTTCTCGAAGTTAATTTTCATTTGTGGTTACTTTTTATATCTACAGTTTTTAGTTGTTGATTCTAATTCCTTTATTATTTCTTATTGCTCATTTATAGAAAGATTATGAAACTCCTTTGTAATATTGGACATGTTGAATTTATATTCCTCTGCGTATTCTTCTTATTAATTAATGATATATATTAAATTCTCCTTGACTATTTCTAGTCTTTATACAAATATATAATATACAAGAATCTAAGTATTACTTTCTATAAATGAATTGTTTTAATTTCTATTCCAATATAAATTTTTCTTTAATGATTTTTTACTTCATTTGCGTGGTAGTCAAATACTTCGTGCATGATGACTTCAGTATCCAGATGATTTAGGAAATATTCATAATTCCAGCATACCACCCATACTGTCGTTCATCATGTTGAATTGTTTTTTACTGTTCCATAACTTCTGTCATCCAGTCTTGTATCAGTTCATTATTTCTGGATATTGGTAGTCTTTTAGTTAGGATATCAGCAATGTTAAATTCTGTGTTGATGTATTCTATATTAATTTTTTCAGTGTTTATTAATTCTCTGAGTCTAAATGCCTTGGACCCATAAAAAATGTTTCTGAAATCTTCTTCTTTACCGTTTTTAATATTGTGTATGGCATTTTTACTATCCGTTAATAATTCAATTTTAGTTTCAGTGTCTGTTAAGTTGTTAATTAATGATTTAATCTTCAATAATACCGGTAGTGCTAAATTAATTGCACATAATTCTGCTTCAGTAGTGGAAATGCAAGTTAAGCTTGGAGTTGTAGATTTTCCAGTAATGATATCTCCATTTATTTCTATGTAATATCCTAATTGTGATTTGAATTTTTCACTCTGAGCAAATGCTGCATCAGTTATCGCAGTTATAGTCAAAAAACTATTATTCGATTTTTTCCATAATAATTTTTTATCTCTTGTATCCCAGATGTATTGTACTAATTCTTCAGCAAGTTTTTTAATTTCATCGCATGGATATAAGGTATGTCTTGCTAATATATTTACGTAGTATAATATGTCAAAACGATATTTATTTGCAATGTAGGATAATAGACCAGTAATTTTTTGTAACCATTTAATATCACGTTCATACTTTTTTTCATCTGTTATTATCTCTTGTTTCATATTGGTCAAAATGATGTTCTTTGGTAATTCGATTTTTTTATTTTCTTGGTCAATATTTACCCCAACTTTTGTTAGCTTATCATTTAAAATATTTTCCATGTCAAATGACATATCAATTCCGTATCTATAGTTAATTCTCATTCCAAGGATATCATATATAGCTTTACCTTCTGTTAGGGAACCATCATGGATTATCTTTGTATCAAAAGTTTCTTGAATAGTAGATATTAGATTAGCAGCGCTATTTAGATTCTTAGAAAAAATCATCATGTCATCCACAAATAAACATAAAACATAATCATCATGTATGAACACACATGGCCAGTCATCACATTCTAGTAAATTACATTTATCTATCAGGAATGATTTAATGTGTCTGTACCAATTTGCCCCACTCTGCTTTAAACCATAAAGGGATTTTTTTAGTCTCATTACCTTGTTAGTCATTTTCATATGAGGTAATGTTCTAATATAAAGTTCTTCTTCTAAATTAGCATACAAGTAAGCTGATGATATATCTAATTGTGATATGAACCACTTATTTTCTAACGCCAATTTTAGACAGGTCATTAATGCATGGTGATGGACAGTGTTTGTATTAACATTTTTGTCATATGTATATGGATGTTGTAAGTCACCTCTGGCTACTAGTCGACATTTTTTAATTCCATTTCTTTTAGTTGTAAATATGAACATGGAATTTATTATTTTGTGTTTTGGTATGTCGCTAGCGTCATATATTATATTGGTATCCCACGTGTTTAATTTTTCCAGCTGCATTATCTCCTTATTGTATGCTTCTTTAAATAATTTTTTTTCATGTTTGTCCCTGTTGCATTTGATAGCATCTTTGTAATTTAACGACCTTTGTTTTGGCTCGTTATTGTAATTTTCCGTGTTATTCGTGTATACATCAACAGTCTTTACATATTTGATGTTGATGAGTTTTACATTTTTATTCTCTTCATTCATCTCCATAATAGTTGTTGGTTGTGTAGCAGACTTAGTAGATATACCACCCGAGATGGTATGAGGAGAATGGTCTGTGAGATGAGCAGTAGATGTAGGAGACTTATGTTGAGAGCGGGTGCTAATAGTGGAACGATTGAGAGAAGCAGGAAGGATATTGGAAGGGTCGATGTCTCCATTTATAAGTTTGGATGGTGACTGAGCCTTGAGTTCATGTGGACGTCGAGATTTTGAAGGAGGAATAGGTGAGTTGAAGGACAATTTGCGTTTGTGTGTACGTGGGGATGGATTTGAAGAAGAAGTAGTACCACCCAAGGTAGTGATCTGCTGTGAAGTAGAATCTGTAGAAGAAGGAATGATATCGGATGTAATGGATTTGTTATGATCAGTAATATGTTCAATAAAATGATCGAAGACATTGTTGTTAGAGTCAGTGGAAGTTGAGGTAGTAGGAGATTTGGAAATACCATAGTTAGTGGTATCCACAACGGAATGGGTTGATGGAACATAAATCAAGTACCCGTGGGATGTTTCAGATGGGCGTAAGGCATAGCCGTCAACACCTCTTTCATCGAGTTTACTTGATGTATTAGATTTGAGAACAACAACAGGATGACCAAACGGTAAGAGAGTACTGGCATCGATACCACATAAACCTGCTTTACCACGAGGAGACATATTGGTGGTGGAGTTAATAATGGAATTCCGTAACAGAGTAGCAAAAGCAACAGCTTCAAACCATAGTGTGTCAGGAAGACCACTGGAGGATAATAATGTGCGGCAGTCATTCAAAAAATGAAGATTTGAACTTTCGGCCACACCGTGAGCAGCAGAATCACGAGTGGAGGTGTAAATGGGGATAATACCGGCGTTATGAAAAACTTTACGAATGGATTCATTTGTATATTCAGAACCACGGTCTACTTGAAAGGATTTAATTCTAACTGAAAATTGAGTTTTAATCATTTTTATAAATGTATGGAAAATGGAAGTAATAGTGTCCGCATCTTTAGACTTCAAAGGGTACACCCAACGAAAACGGGTATTTTCATCGATAAAAGAAATAAAGTATTTTGGAGCAGTTGATGGAAGATGAGGAAGAGGACCAAAAATATCAGAATGAATATATTCAAAAGGAGCATAATCTTCTTGATATTTTGTGCGGTGACCAATGATGTGTCTGTGTTTACGGGCCTTGCCTTTCATACAGTGTGAACATTGGAAAGTGGAAATGGAGGACCAATCAATGGAATCATAATCAAGGCCAGTAATAGTTTTGGCTTTGAGAGATTTACGCAATGAATGAACGTTGATATGTCCAAAAAAACGATGAATGAAATCTAAAGAGTGTTTACGAGTAGAGTTGATGGTTTTGATGTTGTAGGACTTGGTAGGAATTAGGTAAGATTGATGTAAGCAGAAATTACGACCAATGAGTACAATAGGACACAGAAATTTGCCTTTGTCATCTTGCAAGCACCCTTTCGAAGTATTGAGATGGATACCAGCTTTTAAAAGGTCGTAACCACTAAGTAGGTTAAATGAACATTGTGGTGAGTACAAAGTAGTGAGTGTGGTGTTCGTGGAATTAGAATTGTTCCAACGAAAATGTAAACGTCCACGAGAGGTGATGGGGATGGTTGCCTGGTTCGCCATACCAAGACGATACTGAGGAGCAGGAACAGGTGTGTGTAGGTATGTCGTATTATTGACAACAGAAATATCAGCACCTGTATCGATGATGAAGTATTGTTGTAGGTTATTGGATCCTGGAGAAGTAGTAATGTGGTGAATATTTAATGGTGATGGTGAATGAGGCCTAAGGGATTCCTCATCGTCAAATAGGTTATTAACAGTCACTTTTTTTACTATCGTGCGTTTGGTTTTTTTGTTGGTAGTGGGTTTGTTGGCATCTTTGAATTTAAAGGATGTATTGTTATTTGAATGAGAAATACGTTTACAATGATTGGCAGTATGACCCTTTTTTGAACAAACTTGACAAATAATAGCAGGTTTCGAGTTAGTGGTGGTGTTGTTAGAAGGACGATAGTATTTATGATGCGCAGTAATATATTTGAGGATATCTTCGAGTCCATAAGTTTGATCATGACGATAATAGTCGACACGAATATATTCATAACCTTCTGGAAGATGATCAAGAATGGAATTGATAATTACTGACTCAGGAACTGGTAGTCCAAATTTACTACATTGTTCTTGTAGAAATTTAATGTGGAGACGGAAAGTAGTAATGTCAGTGTCTTTAGTGAATTTGATGTTGATAAGTTCTTGTAGGTAGTGATCAATCTTCTTTGGTTTACCATGATGATATAAAGCTAACTGTATGGATTCGGCGAGATTGAGGTATGATTTAGAGGTAAAGTTCGTAAACCAATTTGGTTGGGCTGAAGTTGAGACAAAGGTATTGAAGATGGAAATCAGAAAATCTTGGTCCCTTTGTGATAATTTGCCTATGCCATCTTCCTTTTGTGGTATAATGTAACCCATATTATTTTCACGAAGGTATTCAGCAAAGGTACAGATCCATTCGGTGAATTCAGTAGGTTTTGTTATAATGCGTAATTTGTGGTTAAGAAGTGAAGTAGAATTGTTAGCAATGGTTGGAGTATGTGGTATGTTATTTTCAGTTGTGGAAGTAGAAGCAGATAAAGGAGGTGGAAGATATGATGGATTAAAATGTGGATGTGAGCGAGGATCCATATAGGAATAGAAATAAGGATAACCAAAGGAAAAATTTGGTTGACCTGGTGGAATTGGAAATGGAGCTGGATGAGAATGGAGACCACTGCTATTCAACATAGGGATGGATCCATTTACAAAATTTTGATGATCGGTAATCTCAGTCGATCCGACATGGGAATTTTTATTTCCAGCTAAGTTTTGAGTAGGAGATGTAGAGGATACATGTCCGTTTGGAGTGTTTGGGTTCGTGAAGGTAGATCCATTTGTAGTTTCTTTAATGAATGGACTATGTTCACCTTTATTAGATTCAGCGTGAGTGCCATGCTCATTTATAGAAAGATTATGAAACTCCTTTGTAATATTGGACATGTTGAATTTATATTCCTCTGCGTATTCTTCTTATTAATTAATGATATATATTAAATTCTCCTTGACTATTTCTAGTCTTTATACAAATATATAATATACAAGAATCTAAGTATTACTTTCTATAAATGAATTGTTTTAATTTCTATTCCAATATAAATTTTTCTTTAATGATTTTTTACTTCATTTGCGTGGTAGTCAAATACTTCGTGCATGATGACTTCAGTATCCAGATGATTTAGGAAATATTCATAATTC
>JAKZLQ010000057.1:0-76561 GCA_023309525.1 Arxiozyma bovina | reverse complement strand
CGGATATTTCCTAATCGGGAATTTCTATTATCCCTTATTAGCCCCTTACCCCGTGTTTACTCCTTACTCCTTACCCCTTACCCCATGTTTGCCCCTTTTACCCCTTATTTGTCTTTTATTGTTTTTTACCCCTTTTTATCCGTTCTGTTATTTTTTACTGTCGACCTCGAGTCTTGGTTATTTTCGAAATAAACTTGTGGTCAAATATTTTATATAAAAGGAGAACATTTTTTATATTCAAGTTCTCCAAGTTCTTCTTTATTTCCTGTTAATATTTGTATTTATATTTCATTTATATTTTATATATATTATTATTTATTTATATATATATTTATGATGGAATTTGGAGCTCTTAGCGTCCATGGTAATGGCAGTCTTCATTAAGTTATAGATGCTTATCTTCTTATTACTTTATATATATATGTATATACTAATTATATGTTGTATACAGTATAATCTTCTTTGTTTTCTTTTCTCTTCTTTTAAAATTTTTCATTTCTTCTCAACTTTAAAAAATCATGTTCGGTGAAAAATAAAATGTTTTCCCAATATTATAGTGCATTCGCCCATCATATAATAACTAGAAAAACTAAATTAAAAAAATAATTCTTATGAAAATGACAGTAATAAACTATCATTTTCCAACAAAAAAGTCAATACAGTTATTTTTGTTTTTTTTTAGAGTTAATTATCACTTGTAATTACTTTTTATACACACAATTTTACGTAGTTAATTATATTTCTTTTGTTATCCCTAATTTTCCTTCTCTTATCACTGTTTGTTACTTTTTCTTTGGTTACTTTTCCAAAAATCTTTTCTTTTTTCTTGATCTGACTATGATTCTCTCGATATTCAAACCATGACACTTAGTCTTACACGTATACAGCTGACTTGTGTTTTCCAACTTTAACTTAACTTCTTCTCCGCACTTTCCTGATAGTATAGTGTTAACTAACATTGCAACCCTAAGTGACATTTTAGGGCTAAGTACATATTGACTATATAACTAACTTAGAATCTGAGACTTCTGTTACATATGTTACATTCCTATTGTAGTTTGTAATGGGGAATATCTGAATATACTACGCTATCGAACAGATAGGAAGGGCGAGAATAGATATATATAAAGATGCCATAGAGAAGAAATTAAAATTATTATTACCTGTTATTTTTAACTTACATAGTAAAATATATATAAATAGAAAACAGAAATAAATATCATTTTTTGATATTAAGATAATGACCCTTTATGTATAAAATTGTCAGGTAATGTATTTATTTCTAGAATTCTGTTGAAATAGAATGTTCTAGAATAAAACAGATAGAACAATGAGATTTTAATAGATTACAAACAATATAAATCGAATATTTATCGTTTAGATAAAACTAAATATCGATGAAACCGTTTGGTTAAAATGCTGTCGTTTGTAAAGAAATAAACCCCTCAATAATTGTATATATAAGTATACAGATTTTTCTCATATCGTGGTTTCAATTTATTAACATCTTTAGGTATATATATATTTTTATATTGTCTATTGAGAAGCAGAGTAAAGAAGTTTACTATTACTTTGTATATTAATAACTTTAAGAAAATATAGAATATAATTAGAAAATATTTACAATTTAACCATTACCTACAGGCTCTCATTTTCAACAAATTCTGCTAATACTCTCCAGTGGTCTTAATAAATTCCTTCCTTTTTCAATTCAATTATTAATTAGTTTATATATGCATAATTTATGTATTTAAGTGTCTCAGTATTTCATGAGAATAAGAGCCTATACTAATATTATTGTTAGTATAAATTATCAACTTTGTATTTATTAGATTATTTATATATGTATTTAATTTCAAAGATATTCTTCAGTTATCTAGAAGCTAAATAAAAGTAAAAATGTGTGATAATATATATATGTAAAGTATAAAAATTGGTGAAGAGAATATTCTCTATTATCAATAACTTTATGTTCCTTATATATGATTGCAAATGAGTATCGAATATTACCATTATTTATAAGTCACCACTGTGCTTATTTTATGCATTCTTGTTAGTTTACTAATTAGGAAACTTGGATATCTCACTTAAGTACCAAGGGATAAAGTACCTTATTGACAATAATTCTACTATAGAGTTTTTTTTGTTATAAGACATGCTTTTGTCAGACAAAATTTTACTGGCTCATTCGCTTTTATTCTAAAACCTTTTAGTTCAGCAATATTCAATCCATTCACATATAAAAAGTGCAAAGGTTTCTTATATCATTTCTTACAAACATCTTATATTTTACAGGATTACAAAGCAGCTCTAAATCATAATATTTATTGATATATTTCAACAAGAAAACCACACAAAAGGGATATAATATTATGGTTTGAGCACTTAACAGAATTTCAAGTTTTATCATATGAAACTGGCACAGCAAGTATATATTTATAAGTTGAGTCTGATAAAATATCATAAGATGAAGCAACTAGAATGTTACTGTAGTTAGTGGTCATGATTAAATGATAAAGTTATTGGTATATATTTTATTATTACAATTCTTCAATCTCTTATATATAAGGTATAAAAATAAATATATATATAAATAAAATATTATCACTTAATATGTTCAGAGAGAAAGTATAATGATTTGTTCTTTACCTTCTTATGTTTGTTCTTTATATATTTGTATTACTGGAACAAACAATCTTACTTTAATGTAGTTATGTACAAGCTTGTATTTTATCGGATTTAATATTAATAATGCCTATTGATTTATATTCAATCATACTTGTATGTGAGTGTGTACACTTGTCCGATATTTCCAGCAAAATAATGTATAGTATCTGCGACTAATTCATCTTCCATTCAATTCAGTATAGTAGAAAATATACTGAATATATTGCATTTATTCTTTCAAATTCTTTTAGAAGGATATACAGTATTATGAATATATATATGAATGCTACTTCTCAATGTAGTTAAGATATAAAGTGATCTCAAAGTACTAATTCGTTTTCTAAAAGGCAAATTCATACTATAAATCCGTCACTCAAAGTGTAACTTACATATTTTTCAAGAAATGTAGACTGTCAACATACTTGAAATCTTATAAGATTATTAGTTTGTAAGAAGCCCTAATTGGAAATCCTGAAATACATAGGCCACGAGAAATGCTACATGTTGAGGTGAAGGATCTGAAACTGTTGAAACTCTGGACGCAGGCTATGAATGTATTTCAAGGATTGTCATATTACTATCGATAGAAAATCACTGAGAAACTTAATTAAAAGATCTCTAATTACTGAGAGACTACTAGAGGTATGTAAGGAACCTAACTGGAAGTCCGGTAGATACACAATTCTGCAGGTAACACCTGAGTGTCTGGGTGGAGTACTGGTACAGTCATGTGCGCAGTGGTTTGTATATGGCATTGAACCTGATTGGAGGATTTTCAGGGAGTGATAATTGTATCAGATCTTGACAAGAGGCCTTTAATTATTGAGGAATTAGGCCAGAGGTAATTATCTTATTTAAGTGTGTCTTAGTACTGATATTAAGAGGTAACTCTTAATGTCATACAACGACCAAGTTCAACAAGAACAAGTTACAAGTTACATCAGGGTTATTTAATTAGTTATATATAGAGCTTAAGTAAGAGTGTTTATATTTATACTAATTGATATAATTCATCCATTTACCCATAACAATTCTTACAAGGTAGGCATCACCATAATCATACTTGTTAGATTTATTGGGTTCTCTCTAATAGGTAAGAATAACAACAAAAAAACAGTAGGGATTATTTTATTGATATACTAGTCAGAATTAACAACTTTATAATTTGCAAGTGTTTATATATAATTAATATGCATATTTTAATATATTTCTTGAGATAATTCCTTATGAACTTTGATAAAAATCTTTTTGCTTACCCTTTATGTTTTTTAGTTCCTCTCTTTGTGAAAAGAATATATATCGAAGTATTGAAAAAAACTGATATTATCCAATACTTATTCAATAAATACTCCAATGATCCGTATTTAATCAAGATAAATAAAAATTGAGATATTATTGTACTTCTTGTGTTTGCATTATTGTGAATCAAATTGATCGGTAATTATTGAGTCATAGTGATCTGACACAGAGTTATGTTGTTCTATATCATTCATTGTAGTAGTTTCTACGGAAGAAAAAGAGTTTGAAGAAGCAGTTTTATCAGATATTCTCGCAGTATTTACAACACCTTCCGATATAGAAGTAAAATTAGGCTGATAATCCGAAGTGTCTTCAATAAGAGAAGATGCAGCTGGGATAGTTGGACTTTTCTCTGTATCATTTGAGTAAGCATCATATACAGAGGCCTGTTTAATTGTTGCTTCATTGTATTCAATATTTTGATTATCCATGATTTCAGCAGTGATTTCAGCTTCTAATTCATTAGTATTGTGTTGTCTGTTGATGTCAGTAACATGCTCTTCTTCCAATGATGTTATAGCTTGGATATTATCTGTAATTTGTCCTTCCTCTTCCGCAATTTCAGAAACACTTCCTTCTGTTGATGAAAAGTCTTTATTAATATTATGATGATCTTTGTCTTCATCCTCAAAAACCTCATCTGATCTAACAGTTTCTGAAGATGGATCTATTTCACTCCCCCGAGAAGGATCGAAAACATCCTTATCTTCTGATTCATATTGATGTACCTCAGAATTAGTCTTGTGGATATCACTTCGTTTTTCCACTTGAGGAGTCATAAAATTAAGGTTTCCTTCTTCATTACTGGCATTGTCATTGAGCGTATCAGGATGCTTTAGTTGCTCAATTATTGACGCCATATCATAAATTTCAAATAAATCTACAAGCAATTCATCTGTGGCTTCGTGGCTCATAGGAATAGGTTTACCATTTTCATCCAGAATATCAAAAAGAAAAATAAAATGATCCTCTGCCTCTTGTATGCTTTGTACCGATACAACTTCGCCTTTGCTGTTTTTCAAATATAGAGTAACTTTGTTACCATCAATTTTAAAATCTAATTTAGTCTCTTTGTTTGCTCTGTTTTCCTCTACCTTTGCTTGTGGTGGTAAATTTTGCTCTACTATATTTTTTTCATTTTCACCCTGAGCACTAAAATTAATAAAATTTGTTGTTTTGGTGAGAAGATGGATATCTTTTTTTGATGTTAAGTGTAACTCAGCTTTACCCCTTGACAGCATCTTTACGTTAACAGTAAATAACAACTCACCATCTGAATTAATTACTGGAGCCCACCATTCCAACATATCATCCAATGTTATTATTTCGTTGTTAGGCCCTTTTAACAATTTCCCACCAATCATAGCATTAAATGCATTTCCAAATTTATTGAATAATGTTGAGTCCGTAACATCATCGTTTGTTATTTCACCAGTATATAATAAATATATTAATGATTGATTTATATCCACAGGATTCAATAAGAAAATTTCATTATTTAAAAAACTAGGATCAAAATCTGTCACAATATCAACAATACCACCTTCAATATTATAAGGATGTGAAACATTATCATTATTTTTATCAACTGATCTTTCACAGACGATTTGAGTAGCCGATAATTTATCCTCATTTTTGGCAAATAACTCCAAGCTGCATAAACCAGGGACCATAACTCTTGCTTCATATATGCATGTACCAACTTCCTTGACCCACTGTAATGCTGGATAATCTTTATTCAATCCACAGACATACTGGACCTCAACCTCCCTTGTTTTACCGGTCAAATCACATACATCTCCAGGTTCTAAAAATTCGCTTATATAATAACCAATTTCATTATCAAATATTAGTGTCACTTCACTAGAATTGCTTATTCCTAGATATGAACCTAATTTGTTGACAAATTCAGTGTCACTGGGTGAATTATGATATTGTAAGAAATCACTATCATAACAAAGTTGATATTTCCAAAACCCATTTCCTTGAGATAAACATTTTGAATGCATAGTTGAATCAATGATATTCAAACCTTCACTTAAGGAATCTTGTAGCAATTGATTCCATATGGTAATATTATTATTTATCTGCTGTAAAAAGGACATTTTAGTCTCATTCGGTATAAAACATTTCATATCCTCCCCAAGTCTCAGAAGTGTACCATTACCATGAGATTGTACCAATGAATCTAAAGTTTCATTTATAGATGGGACATATATAATATTAAATTTCTGTGATGATAATGGATCTTCCAAAGGTGTTGATAAGCCATAGCTTGAGAATGGCAAATATATCAATAAACACAAAAGAGATAAAAATATATTCCTTTCAGCCATATTGTCCCTTTCTCAATGCTTGATCTATGGTAGCTGTAGTTTTGTTGAATTTCTCAAGTGTTAGATCAGGAATAAATTAAGGCTATTACTTTACTGTAATTTTGAACTTAACAAAGTGGTGCCAAATATCTCTTTAATGTTACTCTGGAGGAATTCAATTTAAAGAAACGTGCATCTTTTTTTAACATTCTAAAATCTCCTTATCTGTTTTTATTTTGCAATCTCAAGAAAATCTAAATGAAAAATATCATAGGATTTGCAAGAATAGTACCAACTGAATACACACACATACACATGTATCTATATATATATATATATATATATATTAGTAGAAGTGGTATAGAATAAGATATATAAAAGAATCAGATAACATCCAGTTAACCAGGAAGAAAGAAAATATAACAAGACAAGGCAAACAAAAATGATATTGAGTTTTGCGATATATCAGTTTATTTTTTGGCTAAATTTGAATCATGTATTAGGTTATAATGAAACGTTCATTCTAAATGCACGATCAATTATCGATTCAAATGAAATAGTGCGTTTAGCTGACATAGTTATGGACAAAGAAACTAACTCGTTAGTTGTAAAACAGAGTCTTGATGCTTCTTTAAATCATATAATAGATCCAAATGCGTTATATTGTATTGGTATTGGAGATCATGACTGTTTTAATTTATTACAATTGATAACGCCACTATCGTACGAATTAATCTGGGATTATGAAATTAACCATTTTTCTTTAGTTTATAACGATTCATTAATAAATAATCCTATCGATAGTGACAATCCTGGGAATGTGATCTTACCTGTAGTAAGATCATCAACCAAGAGTCCCCTTGGAGATGTGATTAAATTGAAAAAGGCTACAAAAACTTACGCTGATAAGAAGAAAGAATTGGACAATGTCATGTTAGATAAAGAAGATGGAGATGATTCAAACAATGATGGTAAATATACAAACAAGAAACGTGATACTGGAAAGGAGAAATCCTGGTTAGAGAAAAACTGGAAAAGAATAATAGTTGGTATTGTATTATATAATCTTGTTGCACTTGGATTTAAGAAACAACCTGCTGAAGAACAAAAGACTTCGTAAGTATTGATAAAACCACTTACTATTACCTTACCGTATGTACACACATATACATATACATATACATATATATATATACCTTTCAATATAATTGAAGACTATTGGGATTATATATAAGAATCCTTTTTTTAGAAAGTCAAATAAGTTAATATATATATATATCAATTAACACTTATTTATTATTATTAATAGTAATAACATATGAATTTTTGAAGAGAATTATTCAAATCTATGTAAACGTATATATTTTATAAACTATCTTACAATCTCTCATGACTTATAATAAAGCTGCCATAACGACACCAACGACACCAAAGACAGAGGTGCTTTCGATGTAATTAATTGGAGCTAGACCTTTAGACTTAGAGGATGAAGCACTAGAAGAAGAATCAGAAGAACTGGAGGAATCAGTGGCAGTAGAAGAAGCGGAAGACTTGGCTTTGTTAGTAGAAGTGACAGATGAGACAGACTTGGAACTGGAAGAGACAGCACCATTCTTACAAACGAACTTGTCACCTTGGATAGCACCCTTCTTTTGTAAAGTCTTTAAAGCAGTACAAGAGAAGTTGGAAGCAGTACTTTCGACATCAGCAGCACCACGAACAGATTTCAAGGAAGTTAAGTTCAAAGTATCAAAGTTACCTAAGACATTTAAGGCACCACCAATAGTTTGTAAGTTGGAGAAAGCATTAATCTTAACCAAGTTGGTGTTGTTAGCGACAACCAAACCACCACCAACAGTGGTCAATTTATTTAATTCTAAGTCAGTTAATTCATCGTTGTTTGAGATTGTGAAAGTTTGACCGACAGTGGTTAAGTTGTTTAGTTTAATAGTTTCCAAAGGATTCTTTAAGAAGCCTAAAGAAGCATTAACAGCCTTTAAGTTCTTAAAAGAGGCATAAGTAACGTCAGATAAAGTGATATTATTAGCCCAAACCAAGTTGTCTAATTGAATGGTGGCATTGTCACCGTTGAATTGGAAGGATAATGCGTCAGAGACGGTCTTTAGAGAAGATTGCATAGAAGTCAAGTATCTGTTGTTGTTAACGTTAAAACTGCTAACTTCGCTTAAGACTGAGAAACCTTCAATAGATTCTAAAGTAGTATCAGAGATATAAATGTTATCAGCAGATGATAATTTAGAGTTGAAAGTTGAAATAGCTGGTAAAGTGACCATTCTAATGGTATCAACTTTTTCTAAAGAACCAAAGGAAGCAGTGGTTAAGATAGTTAAACCAGTTAGTTCTAAAGAACCAGTGATCTCAGAGACAGAATCAGCAGCGAAAGAAACTAACTGAGTAGCATTCTTAATAATTAAAGAACCGTCGATCTTTTGGACGTTAGCAATGGCAGCAGAACCTAACTCACCAGTGATAGTTAAGTTACCAGTAATAGTTTTACAAGAGGCAAACTTGTCTAAATCAGATTGAGCGGTAGCAGTAGCTTGAGAACCAACAGAACATGAATTTGTACTGGTAGCAGTGTTTGTAGTACTAGATGCAGCAAAAGCAGAAGAAGCTGATAAAGCTAATAAAGATAAGACAGTGGATTTGAATTGCATTATGAGTCACAAAAAAGAAAAAAACAAAAAATTATGTATCTTTATAAGTGTTTTGTATGTGAATAAATATGTTATTTTATTCAGTGATAGTAAATGTTTATAATGTGTTATTTCCTTATCTTCCTTACTGTCTAACTTTGAGGTGCAGTAATAAATGTAACAAATAAGGTATTCAAATTGACAAAGCCAATATAGTAGTGATTAAAGAGTTAAAAATGGAATATAGAAAGAAAAACGAACTTTACCAATAAATAAAAGGAACAAATAAAAAATTATTAATTAATTAATTAATGGGGGAAAAAAAAAAGCAAAGGACAACTCAAAACGAACAGTTTACCACTCACTTTGTAGTATTTTCTGATAACCCTTTCTTGGTACAGTGGATCACCAGTAATAAAGCAAATAAGTATAAAAAGAAAAAAACGACAAAGTAAATAGAAAGCAATAGGAGAAAAAGTATGTTACACAAGGATAAAAACTGCAAAACATGAACAAGAGAGAAGTACGGAAGAAAGGAGGTGGATATACGAGAAAGAAAACAACCATAAATATATATAGTATTTATATACCGAGCAGTATAAAAGGAAGTTGATCAGACACATAGTGTGAAGGCGTTGCAGCCGACTAACCCAGAAATTTGCTATCAAAACCCGGCAAACAAGCAAAATTATAACTACATAACTATTGATTCAGAGATTGATTGATTGATTACAATTGATCCACTTTCGTCGAAAGTCGAATCAAAAAAAATTGTACACAAAAAAAAAAAAAAAGAAAAATTTTTTCTCCAACTTCGAAGAGAAAAATAAAAAATAAAGAAACAAAAATAACACGAAAGGAACAGTCGTATGATTACCTAATTGGGAAATGGAAAAACATGGAACGTAAATGATTCAAGAAAATATAAATATAGAAAGTGTGTGTGTGTATGTATACGTAAACATATCAAATCCTAACATCTTATTAAAATCGTATGAAATTTATTTTTAACATAAATCAGTTGTTGATCGAACCTGTCTGCCACTGAGAAGTTGGTAGAAGAAAATGGAAAAGTTGTTGTGGAGTTTCCCATTTTAGTAATAGTATACTATGTACATATTGTAGGGAACGGGAGAGGGGGTGTAGTTTCAGGATGTAAGGATGTCTTGTCAACTTTATATCCGCGTATTCTGATGAAATGTTGAATATTGAGAAAGGCAAATGTTTTGGTCTAATTCTTTTTTGTTTTTTGTATTTTTTTTTTTTTGGTTGCTTTTTAGTTTTTAGATGCTTTTTATGTAACTTTGATAAAATCTGAGAAGTATCCGGTCGAGATATCGAGGAAATAGATTGGAAATAGATTGGAAATAGAATCCGCACTATTCCGATTTTCTTCCATCAAAAAAGGCTTATAAAATTGGTGGCGGGTTTTAGAACGAAGAAAGTACGCTTATTATCGTCTAGTATAGTGTATGTAATCAATCTTAGTAAGCATAATTATTCATCATAAGCATGAATAACTTTATTGTTAGCAGAATATATGTCATCGAATTTATCTTAACCCCTCCCCCAATGAATATAATTAGTAGATAAAACTGTCCTACCCAGGCAAAAGAAAAAAGAAAATATACCATTAACTATTTCCTTTTAACAAGTTTTTATCTAGAATATTCTAGAAGCAATATATATATATATATATATATTATAATGTAATACAAGTTAATGTCCCCTCTTTCTACTTTTAATAGACTGTATACACTTGACGAATAATAAGTACATAACTCTTTTTTTTTTGCTCTATTTCTCCACAATGTATTCATTACCAATGAATAGTAATTACAATAATTTCATATGGAGGAAAAAAAGGAGACAGCACAAAGAGACACGAGGACACTATTGAACCTTAAGTGATACTCAATGTAATACTTCGCATATTTGTGTACAGAAGTTAAAAAAAAAAAAAAAAAAGAACGGGAAAATCCTAAACAGATAAACTAGTTTAATTATATATCGCAACAAATCAGACTAGCATCATCTATTTTCTTGCAAAGTTGAGACAGTTTGATCATCAACAATTGTAGCCGCCATCGTTACTGAGTAATATCTCCACACAGCTTACTAATTTTCCCTTCTTTTCCTCCAACTGAGGGAGAACAAATTATCATAGAACAAATAAAACAAAATAAAAAAAAAGGAATGTTACACAGTGGCAAAAAAAGAGAGAGAAAAGAGAACAAATTTTGTTAATTTTCAACGACCCGCTATTATAAAAAAGAAGTAAAAAAAATAGGAACCGACGATAAAAACAACCCAAAGGCTTTCTTTTTTTTTCTTTTTTTCTTTTCCATTTTCATTTTGCTTGTAAAAATCAATCCGTTTGTATTCTTTTTTGTTCTATGTCAAAACATAAAGAGAAACCTTTTTTTTTTTTATCTTGTCTTCTTCCTCCTTCTTTCTTTTTTGATAATCCCTCCCCCTGTGTAATCTAGTTTTGCTCACATGTAAAAGTGCTTATATTAGTCTACTCTTTCTTATTAATGAAGAATAGAACATAAATCGCAAAGATAAGTATATATATATATATACAAACACATATTTATTTATAGAATATACTTTTCTTCCGCCTGTAACTGATATTACCAAGGAAGAGAGGATAAAAAGACAAAAAGAAATATAGGAAAAAAAAATAAAGAAAGAGAGAGAGAGAGAGAGAGAGTTTGTGTTTCTACCCTTCTGAATCAAATAGTATTTTTGAATCAAGAAACAATCATTGAGTATAAAATATCATAAAATAAAGACAAAATAAAAGATACGAAGCATTACTAATCATGAGTTCACGTAAGAATACTGCTGCAAGTATTTTATTGAGACAGTACAGAGAATTAACTGACCCCAAAAAGGCTATCCCATCCTTTAATATTGAACTGGAAGATGATTCCAATATATTTGTTTGGAATATTGGCGTGATGGTACTAAACGAGGATTCCATATACCACGGTGGTTACTTTAAAGCACAGATGAGATTTCCTAACGATTTTCCGTTCTCTCCACCACAGTTCAGATTCACCCCTGCTATCTATCATCCAAATGTCTATAGAGATGGTAGACTTTGTATCTCTATTTTACATCAAAGTGGCGATCCAATGACTGATGAACCAGACGCAGAGACTTGGTCGCCTGTACAAACTGTAGAGTCCGTTTTGATCTCAATAGTGTCTCTACTAGAAGATCCAAACATTTCTTCTCCGGCTAATGTAGACGCTGCCGTAGATTACAGAAAGAACCCAGAACAGTACAAGCAACGTGTTAGAATGGAGGTCGAAAGATCGAAACAAGATATCCCCGCTGGGTTTGTGATGCCAACTTCAGAATCCGCCTATATATCCTCCTCCGCAAGAAAATCTGTGTCTCAATCAACAGATAATTTATCAAGTTCAAATAATAACAATAGCCATAATTCTATAGGAGATGATACTAGTAATAATGCCAACAGTGGTGGTGGTAGTGGTAGTAATGATGTTAATAGGAATGGTGATAGTAACATTTTAGGTAAAAGTATAACAGAGAATTTCTGGTATGATTCAGATATGGATGATAATGATTATCAAGAAGATTTTCTAAATGATGATGTGTATAACTATACAGGTGGGTTTGCCGATGATGATGATGACGACGAAAATGAGGAACAGTATATTGAATTTGAAGAGGATGACGACGAGGATGACGATGATAGTATGGACAACGATTCCGTAATGGATAGAAAACAACCAAGTAAAGCCGGTGATGAAAGTGAAGATGTGGAAGAGATGGAAAGAATAGATAAGAAATGAACTCTTTTGGACAATCAGCATTATTCGTCCATTCCATTCCCTCACCCTTTTCTTCTGTTCCTTTTTTCTATTCACCTAATTTTACAAAGTGCCTACTTATCGTTCTTTTCTTACTTTTATGGCCCATTCGATGTCGTCCAAGTCTTTCTTTGAAATGTCCCCTTAGCATATGTATCTAGAAGATGATTTTAACCATACATTATTTCCTCCAGTATATACATATTACATATACATATGCATATATACTATGTATGTATATATGCATACAATAATACCATTAATTTGCATGCGTAAATTATCATTAGTTCAAGTGAGTTCCTCATTTCAATACAGTCTCTGTCCTTTTCTTTAGGGTTTGTTGTAGCAATTGCAGTTTCCATTAGGGTTTGCCGCAGCAGTTTCCTAAATAGGAAATAACGCGACACCAAATGCGACGCGCCTTGAAATCGAGAAATAAAAATAAAAAAAAAAGAAGAAGAAACCATACACCCACACCCCACATACTTAAAAAGGCCATAGTATAGGAAAAAAAAAATAAAAAAACCAACATCTAAACACAATAACAAAAGTTGAGAAATGAAAGACACGAATTTCTCTTTCTCAATAAATAATAAGAAATATTTTATAGATGGATTCACAAAATAAATATCTACAAAAGTTTGGATTTTTGTATTTTATTTTATTTTTTTTTTGTTGGAAGGTAGTAGTCGACTGTGTAAAACCATCAGCGTTTAAGTATACATTAAAGACAGCTAGCACAAAAACATAACTCAACTAAAGATATAACATAAACCATATTCAAAGACCAAATATCTGTTTGCTCTTTCTTTCCTTTTTTTTCTCTCTCTTTTAATAATTATTATAGTGACACGTTTTCTTCAATCCAAGTACCTGATATTTAATTAAGAATTGATCAAATTCTGTAAATATAACAAACAGCTCTTTTTTTTTATTATCTCCTAGAATCTCCATAACTGGTTTTATTTGAAGAATACTGGACAGCCTATCACATACATACATCTTTTATTTTCTTTTTGATATATTGTACATATCTACAAAAGATAACTAATTAGAAAAATGGTATTATTCCCAATCAAGGCTGTCAATAGATCCCCACTCAAGGAAACAGATGCTAATCTCCGAGGAACACCATTAAATGAAAACGGGAAGGAAAGTCAACTTCTTCCAAGCCAAGAAAAAAATGATAATAATAAATATACTCATAACGATAATGATGATGGTACCCACAACAAATCTTATAATACTCCAAATACTCAGAATAATAATAACACTTTATTTGTGAAGAAGAGATTAATAGAAAGATCGGAACAACAGCAGAAGAAAAAACCAAGAGTGGAAAGAGCCAGATCTATCGAAGGTGCAGTACTTGTGTCTAAACCAGCAGCTTTGAAAAATGTACAAAATAAAGTGACTCCAAAGGAATTATTAGAATGGCAAAATAATTGGAAAAAAATTTTAAGACGTGATTCAAGAATATATTTTGATACAACTGAAGACGGCATAGACAATATAAAGACTAAAAAAACACTTGATAAGAAAAGAGACTTGTTAAAAAAGGGATTTTTGTCGCTTGGTGCAGAGATAACTCAATTTTTTGACACTAGTGTCACTATTGTTGTCACTGCTAGATCTACAGAAAATATACATTTGCTTAACGATAAAGATATATTACCTAGAGCTAAGAAAAACTTTATGAAGGTTTGGGGTTATGAAAAAGCTTTCAGGTTCTTGACAAATTTGGATGTAGATTTCAACGCCCTGATAAAAAACAAATCACCAATTATTGCTACACCTACACTATCACATCTATTAGAGAATGAGAAGTTATATGGGCCTACTGATAGGGATCCAAGAACTAAAAGAGATGATATTCATTATTTTAAACATTCCTACATTTATATGTATGATATATGGCAAACTTGGGCTCCAATAATCACACTAGAATGGAGACAACAAGATTTAGCTGATGAAAATAACTTACCATATCCAACTCTAAAAATGGGTACTTTTGGTAGATGTCCATTTGTTGGTGATAGATACTGTGTGGAGAATTCTGCTAAAAGAATTCTTAAAAGGTATAAAAGAGATCAAATTAATTTGCCATATGCATTAAAACTACGTCAATTATATCAATATCATGCAATTCCAAGTAAGTCTGATTGTGATGCGGTCACAAAAGGTTTAATATTCTTACCACATACATGTCAAGATTCAACACTAATGTATCAAAAATTAATTAAGGGATGTGAACATAATCATCTGTCAACAAATACACGAATGCTAACAGAGACGAAAATAACAGTCAATGCAATATCAAAATTGAACTCAATAGATAATGATAATTCTAACATAAATGTTGACACTGGCACTAAATTGGTTCAAACTGTTGAGAAGAACGATAGAGGAGAAGATACCCAAGTATCTCTTATGGAGATACCTAATCCTAATGATCCAGCAAATAATGAATCTGCGTTACAGATATATGAAAACATTAAGAAGAATGACGACAATTCTCTTGATAAGGGGAAAGTCGTAGAAAAAACGTGGAAGGAACCAATTTCGATCCCATCTTTGAAAAACACACCATTAATTCCATTAGTTAGGCAAGAGACTGAAGACTTACCGGATGATCTTTGTGCCACATTAAAAAGACAATCAAGGGTGCCTTTTGAAATTAAGGCAAGTGGTGCTCATCAATCCAATGATGTTGCCACATCCTTCGGTAACGGGTTAGGTCCAACTAAATCCACTGTTATGAGTAAAAATATTAGAACTTTGAATAAATTAGTTGATAGGAAGTTAGATGGTCCCGTGAAGAGATATTCCAATTCTAATGTGGAAGCGTCATATTCTAGAAATTCTAGAAACACTGTCAATGGAGTTGCACCATTATTAAGCAGAAGAGGATCAAACTTGAAAAATTCTTTTGGAAGAGAATCCATTTGTAAAGAAGACAACAATCAACAACAGAAGAAAGTATCTGGCCAGACAGGAGACAAAGATGATAAAAGTGTGATCAAGAAACAACCTGTGAAAAATTCAGGTTACTGTGAAAATTGCAGAGTTAAGTACGAATCATTGGATGAACATGTTCTATCCGAGAAACATCTAAATTTTGCTAATAACGATCTAAATTTTGAAGCTATTGACTGTTTAATAGATAAACTAGACTTTCAGTTTTAGAGGTTGTAAAAATTTTTTACAGATTCAATGAAATTTTTATTTTGGCATATTTTTTTTTATTTTAGATTGAATTTACTAATAATAAACCTAAGAAAGTATTTTCGTGGCAACCTGAAAATTAGTTGATAATAATAATATCTATATGATAAATGAATAATGTGTTTATTTTCATGAAGCAATTTCAATACTCATGTACTCTTATCCATTTTCTTACAAATTCAAAATAGTATATAATGTTAAGCTATCATAGTGCTATTAGGATCTATATAATATTACTGCATCATTAATGAATTAAAACATAAGATTTTTTTTTGTTTTCTAAAAGAAAAAGAGAGGTGTTAACTCCTTTGAAACACATATCACATAATGTATGACATCTTTGAGGTTTATATAAATTCAAATTCGCAATCTCTTTATATATAACTTCTATAACTCACTAAAAGTACAATAAGTAAATCTAGAAAAGATTTGAGAAGTGTGTTTAATTGATGCTAGTCAGATTTACCTATATTTGATAACATCACCTCAGAAGTTAGAAGAGTACTAACTACTTCCTCAAAGTACAATTTTAATATTACAATATTAACAAGTGTTTTGTAGATAAACAGAAGTATGGAATATTATTTTCCATAAAACCAAAAAGTAAATTTTATATAGTTTTGTAGAATTGATCAAGAACTAGGTGAATTATAGGAAAAGAAAACTAGGTTACTGTTAAATTTAGAGATAAAAGAGCGAAAAATTAGGGTTAAAACGTATCTGTGTCTTAACAAAGTGAATCTTTAAAAAAATGTACAGTAGATTTATGTATAGGAGAAATATAATTTCTCATTTGCGGAGAATTGTGCTTAGAAGCCCGATAGAATAAAACACATTCAAGGCATAAATTTTATAGGGTGATGAATTGTCAAACTTAGATTAGCTATTACAAAATCAAAAGAAATAACTTTATTTTAACGAGATAAAATGTAAAAAAAAATCCACAATACATTTTATTGTAATGCTGCTTACAGAACTTTCTACAACAATTTAACTTTTATAGTTTTTTTTTCTTTTCAATAAAAGAAATTGGAGGATAAGACAAAAAAAAATGAAGAAAAAATCGATAATTCCTGTATGAGGTAGGTTGATAAAGTTTATTGATAGTTTCTTTCATTAGTTCTAACTTTATTTATTTACCAAAAAAAAAAACACAACTTTGTCAAAATTCCGGAATTTCTGAAAATTTTCCCAAACACAATCAATGAGAATGCACAAGTCACTAAAAACGAAAGAATATAATGGAAAGGGGGAGGTGAAGATTTTTCTGGTACTGGATAGAGAAACCGGATCTTTTCGGGGATAATTTTTTTCCAATAGTTTGTCTATATTGTACTACATTCTTTTCTGTTTTTCTCTTATGTGCTGCCTATGTTGACGTCAACATTCTTCAAACGAAGAGGTGCGAATATTCCATTAAAGCAACTTTATCAAATTTTTTTTAGAGGTTTTTCCGAACTATTAATGCATTGTTTCTTATTTTATTCTATCCGATTATTCGATCTCTTAATTTTCAAATAACTTGGTACACTCCCTCGCATGTTAAATGCAAGTACTGGCAGCTATCAACATTGAAAGAGGAAAAAACTTTTTCGAATATCAAAAACAATACAATTATTAACTATTCAAATGCTAAAAAATGTCTATAATGTTGTCAATTTACAAGGGGCTATATAGTCTACATATCATCAGCAGTCAATTGTCGTAAAGATGGCTTCTCATGTACTATTTCACCTGATGGTAGAAGGTATCCACCGGAGGAGACCTTGAAATGTGATTTGTAATGTCTTGTCATGTTAGATCTTGCGTTGAATTCTTTACTACAATTTTCGTAAGGACAGACAAATGGTCTATCTCCTGTGTGTGTGTTTACATGGGTACGTAAGGATGACGGCCTTGAAAAGAGCTTACTGCAAAACTTACAGCCATATCTATTCTTTTTCTTATAATTAGGTAAGGCATTTCTTAAACATTTTTTATTAGTCTTTAGTATAAAATTAATACTATTTTCGTTAAATAATGTTTCCAACGGAGAAGATGGGGATGAGTAGGATGACAATTGTGAGTATTCTGAATCTGAAAATATTTGACTCATAGTGTCAGAATCCACACTCAGGTCTTCACTATCAGAAGTACTGTCACCTGTCTTGAGACTACCTACTTCATTATCAAATGACTTATGTATATCAGTCTTACTTGCAACTGTGAAGTTACTTTTATTATTATTATTAGGATTATTGGTAGCCATATTTTCATTCGATACTTGGAAACTTGGGTAATTAAATGCATTATATATGTTAGCAAAGTACTCAGTCACTGAATTCTTTGCAAATAATTCCGCTCTAGATTGAAGATGTCTATCATAGGTAATATTATTAAATGAATTTGAAAAGACAGCGAATTGATCGTCGCTAATTGCATGTTGGGAGTTTGAAGAGGGATAAGCTGAAGTTTCCAGATAATCACTGTCTAACAAACTTGAAATAATAGATTTAGAAAATGCAGATGTCATTATGTTTGTTTATTTCAAGTTTCCGTTTGTTGAGCTGTTTAAAACGTATGAATCAATGAGATATGAGTAAAATATCTTAACTTATTGGAGTGAGATACTTCTGTTTTACCTCAAAAGTTAATGAAACTAGAAGCATAGGAAGTGTACAGGTCTTCCCTAACGATAAGAGGAGGAAAGGACAAAGAAAACTGTGAAACAAATCTATCTTTATATATATTTAAAATTTTTTTTAGAAGTTTTTACCTTAGAAGTTGGAACATTTGTTTAATCCCCCCTCAGATCAGTTTAAGAAATACGTCTAGATTCTATTATTATCTCTTTTCTTGATATTAAAGGGAAACTATGTTGAGAAGCAGTGACTGATACGGAAATGAAATGTCATTGAGGTCAAGATCTGAAAATTTGACAATTAGTAAAAAAAAAATACCAAACAATAGAAAACAAGGGGTGATGAAAATAGTAATTGTTTAAAACAATACGAAATGTAAAAAGTTTCTTACGAGGAATTCTTCGAAAACTTGCCAAAGGGTAGGCTATTAAGATTTGAAAATGTATTATGTGAAAATATGCAAAGGCAAAAAAACAATACAAGCAATTATCACGCAATTATTGAAAATAGAAATAATAGATTCTCATGAGAGGGGTGAAAAAAGAAAATTAAAAAAAATTTTTAGGAGCTTATTTGATGGTTTTTGTTTATTTTGTTTTGCGTACCGCTGTTTTTTTTCAAAACCCTAGATGGCTCACTTAGGGTTTTAAGAAATATACATTAATAGATATATGCTAAAATATGCACAAGTGGATACTAGAGTGTTTTCTAGAGACTGTAACTTTTATTAAAATTTGTATTCTATTTTCCTTTTAGGGATGAGTCTCTTAAAGTATGATTTCTTACAATTATAATTTTTTCAGCATATAGACCTATCATTATGGAGAAAGTAACTGTGGATATTAAAGTGATACTACCTCACCACAGAATTAGCTCTACTTAAACGATTACTGTTCAGAGTTTCAAATAACTTTTCGGGAAACCACACTAAATTTTATTAAGGTATCATCTTTTCAGATAAAATATATATCAAGCAAGAAGTTACAAGTCAGTGTCCAAAATTGCCTGGCTACATTCGGCCTCGTCACAGATCAAAGTTGCTGCAAATTACAGAGAGTATTAGGCCATAAGTTGCCTATTCTTTGTTGAACAATATTTCCTCTAGTTAAAACGCTCCTTCTTCTCTTTTTCTCTTTCCTCCTTTTTTTAATTTATTGTTTATTTACCACGGTCTACTAATGAAGTGTTAGAACCATTTATGGTAAGATATTCCTACATATACCTTGTAAAAAAATTAACTTAGACTCAAATGTAAGCTTCTAGAACAAATAGTGCATTCACGTTACACTTTAAGTAAAAAAAAGAGGTTTTTCTTGTTTAAAAAAATTACCTCCATATTGAATAATCTTCTGGATACGATTTAGCAGAAATCATAATGGTCAGTGTATTGTGCATAAACTTCTTTTTATATTATTGTTATTGTTATACTCTCATAGAAATTTATAGCGAAGTATCAGCTATTGATATATTGCCCAGAACTTCCTTAACTATTTGGATGATATAGTTTAGATTACATTTTAAAAATATAATATCTACTTTTTTACTAGTAGAGAAAAATGTTTTAATCAAGAATCATTCTATTTCATTATTTAATGTTTTTAAAAAGTAAAAAAAAAAAAAAGCTGACGAGCATATTTACCTGGACATGCTTTTAATACATGCTTTGTTAGAAGACATTTTGCAAATAAGTGTATTGATACTGTTGCTCCATTTTAATTTATTCAAAAATCTGTTTTGTAAAACTTCTGTCAAATGAAATTTCTTGCGATTATACGAGAATAATAAAACTCGAAATAACGGACTATTATTTTTTTATAATTTTGACAGTACTGAAAAAGTACTGAAAAGTGAGGGGAAGATAATATCACTATTGTCATAGATTTCACAGTATATTTTTTTAGAATTAGATAAGATTTGGCTATCGTATTTTTGAAAAAATACAGTAAATTTTCTCCTCTCAGTCCCGTTGAGAAAGAGGGTGTTGTCAGCTTTAGAAAACAAAGCCAAGAAGTTTTTCTCCGAGAAAATAAAACGAATTATAACATATCAAAATTTAACACCGATATAACCTGGTTTGGTAATAGGTTGTTTCTGGTGTTGTTAGGACTTTTTTAGAACAATATCTAGAAGGTTTTGAGATGTCACCTTGGGTTTTAAAGTTATCTATTTTTTTCTATATCAAGGAATATAGATCCTATTTTAAATCGCTTTTAGATCAGCTAATCTTCTTTTGAAAATTTACTATTTTATCTAATTACAATAGCAATATTAATGATATTTACATTCAAAATCAAGATATGGCCACTTGTTTTTCTATTACACAAGTGTTGTGAAGGGTTTTTATTTTCTATTATTGTTGTTGATATTGGTAAATATTTGTTCCGATTTCTATAATTTAAAAAAAAGTTATGTAATTGATGAGATCTATGCTCTAAAATATCTAGATCATAAATGTTAAACTGTGAAATACCAATGAATGCAATTAATAACAATCAAGTATCAAGATGATAATTCAAGAAAGTAACTAAGTGGTTTTTGTAAAGTTTACTTCACTTTCTCTGTTCAATTCTCTAAACTTAGTATATAAAAAAATAATGAACAAAGGATGGTGAAGGGGAAAGTTATTTCTAAAATCATGCTTTGTTTGATTCTAAAATAGAAATTTATCAAAACACCTATTATCAAGCCTGGAAAGTGAGAAACAATAGAGTGTAGAGAATTGGTACATAACCCCTATATCAAAAGTTCAAATGTCTGTGTATAGATGAAATTATATATAGTACTTTTTCTTCTTTCTAACAAAAAGCATCGATTAATTTTCTATACCAAAATCTACAACAATACATAAGAAATGTTTTTGTTTTCGGTCTCCTTGCAAAACTTAAATATATTTGACAATTATGAAGATTAATATTGACATGAAATAGTTTATTTATCTTCTTACGGTGAAATAAGGAAGGATAATTCCAGTTAGTTCTGCTCCTTGTTGATATAACAAAGACCATCTGTCTCTTTTGGAGTTACCGGCGTTGTTCTGTCAAGTTATTTAAATCTAAACAACTGAGAAATTTAAAGTTTGAAAAAAAAAAGTGGAGAAATTGTCCTTCCCTCCATATTTTTTTGGTATTTTTTTTTTTTTGAAATAAGACGTATCTCCGATATTTCAGTTAATATTATTGTGCTTTTAAGAAAAAATTTTGTTATTAGTACATTTTTGAACGACTTTTTTTTTCCAATAAAACTGAAAGATGCATTTGTCTCATGGACAAATAATTTAAGTTAGTCTTTAATGCTGAAGAAAACGCGTAAATACAAAAAAGTCTAGAGGTCTAGGTCCATTTTTTTTTTCACTTTCAAAACGGACGAGCAGCTGGTACTTTTTGGAAGAAACAAGTGCATCAAACATGCTCTGGGTTTATCTCTAAATTAAAAAAAAAATAGATAGAAAGAATATTAAAAATTATTGAAGACTTATTTGTGTTTTGAAATTTTTTTTAAAAAAATGTTTTAGCCCTGCTTTACATTATGGTGGTGTTAAATATATACTTTTTTTTTTCAAATACATAATCTATTCAAAGAATAAATATTTTCTATAGACTTATCCTTACTCTATCCCTACTTTTTAAACATTCTTTTCATGAATAACCCTCTGAAACACTGATTTAGCTACTACTTCTCATTTAAGTTCTTTTGTATCGACGTATTTCGAAAATGACTTGACAATTTCAGAATTGTGCAAGGAGGTTTACTATTTTTGATTTGAGGATCAAACAACTGAAGATCAAACTTAATAGGATAGATTTATATCATAATTGCCATATTCCTGCAGGAACAAACTTAGAATATTTCTATGATAAATTGTAAAACCAGATAAGATGTATTATTAAATCATAATGTCAAAAATATCTCTTTGATAATTTCAATACCCCTGTTTACTATCAGTTAAGTTCCAATAACAAGAATGCTAATATTTTATAATAGTTACAAAGAAAAAGGACAACGTGATGATAATATTGTCAGAGTAGCATTAAATGACTCCACAGGTAAACATGCTGTTTTCAACATGAAGGATTTATGACAGTTTACCCCAGATCTAAATTATGATGGGTGTGTCTTTCCTGTAGGTGAGGAGGAAATCCAGAGTAGACTTCACTGAATCAATGGATATGAACAAATGTTTTAGGTCAGAAAACTAAATTTGGGTAAATTTACAGGTCTCTTTCACCTACTCAATTAAGTTCTAGAAAAAATCCCTTGTCTGAAATGTATGGTCATCCATGAGAGACTATGGTGGGTCTCTAATCGCTATTTTTCCTCTTGCAGAATTACCATTAATTGACATATAACACATTTCAATATTTTTAATCCTTCTAAAAAATATCTAATGAGGTATGTAATAAAAACAGAACTATGATGAAGGACAGTGTCATAAATTGGAGAACAGAGTTCGTGGGGTAATTTAATAAGTTCATTGACTTGGTACCAATTAATCTGCTCAGCTGGTAGTACTGGCGATTCCTACTACATCTCCTAAACCATAATTATGCCTGGAATCAGCTCATTTCTATCATGATCTGAAAAACTATTAGCACTGTTTTAAATCACCATTTCTTTGTCCTTCTTCTCCTGCTTGGCTTTCTATAAGGGTAAAGATTATTTCTTCCCTTTCTCTTTGACATCAGCTCCTTTTTCTTTTTGATTACCCACTTGTTAAATGTATCTTGGACATTTTTTCTATACCTCTTAAAATATTCTATTTGGGAGTATGGCAGATGTTTTTCAACTAATGAAAGTGGCAACCATGTGGTATTCCACTTTTCACAATCTTGCCAAGTGACTTCAACTTCTACTTCATCTGAGATGTATCTCATTTGTTCAAATCCATTAATCTGGTGAAGTCTACTCTGGATTTCCTCCTCACTAACGGGAGAGACACGACCATAATCGTTTAGATTTGGAATAAAGTGTCGTAAATCCTTTACGTTGAAAACATCATGTTTACCTGTGGAGTCATTTAATGCTACTCTGATAGCATTACCATCACACCGATTATATTTTTATAGGGTTTCTGCATAACTCTTCCTAATACCTTCACTTCCCAAGATTCATTACTTCTTTTTGTCTATCTTCTAATTGACCTTTGATATCGTTTAAATTTTTAATCTTTATAAGATTTTTTTTTAAACAAATGGAATACTGAATATGTCAGCATTGAAAAAGAATAGGGTTGTAAAAGAAGTTTTTTGCAATGTCATGCTTGTCAGTAAATCTGATTGTTAGAGTCCATAGACATTCTGTTAAAATAGTGTAAATTCTAAAGACCTAAGCAATCAAAAATATGTGTGAAGCAACTTACGAGTATCATATTTAATATAACGTTATTTAGTATTCTTACGAACTACTCGAAATGAGAATTAGGATATTCTGTTAGTTGGAATTTTTTTTGTTTTGATAAAGAAATGAAATTACAAGATATTCTTTGGCAATTATCTGGGGAAGAGACATTTTTTAATATTATATATACGTAGGTCATCTGCTAAAAAAACAGGTGCTGAGTGTTTGTACACTTATAATATTACCTTTGATAATATTACATTAAATTATTCAAACACATAGACTTGACTAAGTATTTTCGAACTTTAACGTGGATCTCCTGTGGAGTGTTGTTTACCGTTATGTTCATTAGAATATGTGACTTTAAATATCTGATATTACAAATATAATCCTCAAAATTTTATATTATATTTAATGTTGGGTACATATTGTTATATGTCTTTTTCAATGACTTTTTGGACATTTTGTCTTATGAAACACCATAAAATATATATATAAATAATTTACACTTTAATATGTATTTCATGAAGTGCTTATGAGTATATAAAACAAGACAAACTAGTGTGAAGTGTTGTATTATCAATTGTTAGGATATAGATCCAAGTTGCTTGTTGATTATAATATTCTCTAATAATGTATGTTACACTATTTCATCGAATGGTTTCCTTTTCTAGTGCTTCCCTCTCTCACTGATCTTTTTTTTTCAAGGATTTTTTTTTAGTATAAGCGAAATAAAAAGAAACAAAACAGAAGGCAATTTATCCAATCTGGAATATCAATTGATAAGGAATTTCAAATGGAAAGCTTAACGCGATGATACTATAAGAGATACATATCAAAGTAATCACTTTCTTAGTGATATTTCTAAGGTGTATAGACCGTGACGTAGCCATCCAAATCAGGCAAAAAAAGATGTCCACAGAAACACCAAAAAAGACTGCAAGTCCAAGAAGTAGACATAAGCCAAGATTAGTAGTACTGATTAGGCATGGAGAAAGTGAATCTAATATTAACAAGTCAGTAAATGAATATCTTCCAAATCAGTCAATTCCATTAACAGAAAAGGGGTGGAAACAAGCACATAATGCAGGTGTCCAATTACTAAAAGTACTGAATGTTGATGATGAAAAAATAGTAGATGAGCTAGCTGACAAATATGAAATCAGAGATGAAAGTATATGTAAAGGGTTACCATTAGAAGGTTATGGACCCTTGAACAAAGAGAAGGACTACAATATTGTTTTTTACACTTCCCCGTATAGAAGAACTAGAGAAACTTTAAAAGGGATTCTAAATGTTGTTGACGAGTACAATCTAAAATATAGTAACGTACGGAGTTGTCCTGATGGTTCTTATCAACCAACAGGGAAGCAAAAATATGCTGTTTGGCCTATTGGTTCTGAGACAAGTGGTGAATATACAAATAGTGAAACTACTCATAATTTATCTGAAAAAAATCCAGCAAAGAATTATATCAAATATAGAGTGAAGGATGAACCTAGGTTGAGAGAACAAGATTTTGGCAATTTCCAAGAAGTAAATAGTATGAAGGATGTCCTTGAAAAGAGAAAAACGTATGGACATTTCTTTTTCAGATTTCCACAAGGTGAAAGTGCAGCAGATGTCTATGATCGTGTAGCTAGTTTCCAAGAAACATTATTTAGACACTTTGAAGAAAGAGGTTCTAAGAAAATAAGAGATGCCATTGTTCTTGTTACCCATGGTATTTATTCTCGTGTTTTTCTTATGAAATGGTTCCGATGGACCTATGAAGAATTTGAATCTTTTACCAATGTGCCAAATGGTTGTGTTATAGTTATGGAACTTGATGAAACCACAGATCGTTATATATTAAGAACAAAGCTTCCTAAATGGGACTGAGAAATAGAGGAACGAGACTTATGTGTCTTCTCTCTCATCTTTTTATTTACTACGAATACAAAGTAGTTAACTATGTATTTATTTAAAAGAATTTCAAATATTTAGGTTAGTGATTTATGCTGGAGTTTATTCGTTGTGTTAAAATGTTTGGGCTTGTGTTTAAATGGTATACTAGTAACGTTTACAGAATTTATTTTATGTTGAGTTTTCATTTCTTTGGTTTCTTAATAGGTAATATTTACTATGCTTTTCGTTATGTTTTTTTTTCTTATTTTTTCCAGTTTATACATACATATTACACATTAATATAGGTGTATTTCAATAGAAAGAGAAGTTATATTAGTCTTATTTTACAAAAAATTTGGACATTGGATACCATACCACATGTGATTATAACAGTATAACATATTATCTAAATGTTAGTTTATACATACCCAAATGGTAGCATAATTAAATGTTACAGTTTTATTGTGATCTGAAAACGTAGTATATTTCTTTTTCAGGCTGCTAGTCTATCCTTTTTGTTGAATAATACCTTCCCTGCATAAACAAAACTTCTACTAATCTGATTCTGTTTTTAATTAATTGTTGGTACTATTATTCTAATTAAGATATGTGGTTTTTAGGATTCAGTAAGTTGAATACTTTGTCTTATTTGATACAGGGAGTATTTGGGTTAGTAGATTAAACCTATAAAGTTTTTTGATAGAAGTCTGTAAAAATAGCAGAACTGCCCTTTTCAAGTATAATTAAAATACATCATATAATTATTTTTGTCCTTTTTTAAGACAATCGATAAATGGATTTCGCTATATATTCACAAACAGCTAATGTAAAAGATTTTTTGTGTTCTATAATAGTTATTTAATATGTTTCTATTTTTAGTTCAAAAAAGATCTCTCCTTAAAATAAAAAAATTTATTCTTTTAGGAAAAATAGACATTTGTAGATCACGATGTTTTTCCGTAAATAGTAACATGATTAGATCTCTTAATGTTTTTAATTATCCTTTTTTGTAATGGTTTGTCCCGATTGGGTAAAAACTGTTTAAATCTTACTTTTGAATGCTTGCAGATATGTACAAAATTTGATGCTTCACTTCATTGGTTTCATTAGAATTCTATCTCTTGAATTTTCATATATCCAAAAACAAGATTTTTCTTATAAAAGAAACTGATGTTTTTGAATGGGAAATATGTCAGTGTTCTTTCATTAGTTTTCAGATACTGTTTGTGTCAATTGGAAAGTCAAATAATCAAACACAAGATACCATCCCAAACAAGAAAAATTAAAAAGTTATACATACTATTAAACAAAAAAATATAAGTAAAGTCATAATGAAGTTCGCTACTGTTTCTGCTTTAGTCTCCCTTGCTACTTTACTGCAATCTGTTTTAGCCGATTCCGAACCATTTGGTGTTCTTTCCTCCCACTCTGCTTCCAACATCCATCTTTTACCATTCTATGATTCTGGTAATGGTTTATTTTTAGGTGCTGTTTCTACATCTAATGATGTCCTTGGTTTCACCATTACTGATGCTGGTAAGTTGAAGTTCTCTAATGGTAAGTATGCTGTTGTTGACTCCAACGGTGAAATGTCTGAAGGTGACGAAAGCAATGCCGCTACTGGTTGGGCCATTGAAAAAGGTATTGTTACTTTGAATGGTAGTAAATTGTTTTATGGAGTTCCAACCACAGATTCAGCATACCCATCTAATTACAAAGTTTATGTCAAAGATGTACCAAATTCCAACTACTTCTACATGGTTGGTACTACTGGAGACAACAACCAACAATACACATTCATTCCTCCAAACTCTTCTTCTTCCAGTTCAGTAGTTCAAACTACAGAATCTACTTCTTCTACTGCTGAAACAACAGCTGCCACTAGTTCCACTGAACAAAGTTCAACCTCTACTTCATCTTTGGTTACTATTGCTGAACAATCCGAAAATGGTGCTGCCAACTTACACTTAGGTGCCACTTTTGGTTTAGCTGGAATTGCAGCTTTGTTACTATAAAGCAGATTCAAAATGTTTTTTTTTGTGTTATTATACTTATCAAACTTGGAATTTTACTTATTACTAAAAAGTTTATTACAACAGACTATATGGACTTTTTTTTTTTATAATGATACTATATTACTGACGAATTTTCATTGACAATTGCATTATACTTTCCTGTCATTTAATATATTCATTAATACCTTAATCTGAAATATTACCATATAACAAGCTGTGTACAATATGTAATTTGTATGTAGTGACATTTGAATGTAAATTTAATTAATATTATATATTACTATACATCTGCAATCGTTACTGACAGTGGAAAGGATAGAGCGGGCACTGAGGAGGAGAGTCAGATTTTAAATTAAAGTAAAGTACGGGCATGAAACTCAAGTAGTTAGACTGAATGGGAGAAAGATAATGGACGAGCTTCTTGTTTTCTAACAACCCACACACCACACAATATGTAACATCCTGGTACAGCTTCCACAAATTTATTTTTCTTGAAATGGAGACGTATACATCGTATGAAAAGATATTAATCACATGTTACAAACAAATTAATTATTGTGTCTGCCGGAAATTGCCTGATTGGAAGAGTGCGACTTGTGTTATTTTGTCTATTTTAATACTCAATCATTCACTAACAGGGAGATGAAGGAAAAAGAAAGAAAGAGAGAAAGAATTGATTGATTGATTGTGAAGGTGAGGTTGGTGGTTCAACTAACCGGGGCGATTATTAAAATATTTATATATATAAATTTGTATTTGCCAGATTATCTGTTTCGTTGAGCCACTATATATAGTCTTAACCATCGCGATTACCGTGCATGGTTCTTGTGATGCTGTCTGTTTTCTGCTTATTTGTGTGTGCACATTGCTTGTTCTTGATCTTCTATGCTACTCTTGATTGTACTTTGTCCCACCTAGGACCCCGTAGCGTTAAAAAAAAAAGGCGTTTCATCTATATACTTAATAAATAAAACACACAAAAATGGCTAGAACTTTCTTCGTTGGTGGTAACTTCAAATTAAACGGTTCCAAGGCTTCTATCAAGGAAATTATTGACAGATTAAACACTGCTTCCATCCCAGAAAATGTCGAAGTTGTTATCTGTCCACCAGCTGCTTACTTAGACTTTGCTGTTTCTCAAGTTACTAAGCCACAAGTTACTGTCGGTGCTCAAAACGCTTACTTAAAGGCTTCTGGTGCTTACACTGGTGAAAACTCTGTTGACCAAATCAAGGACTTAGGTGCCAAGTGGGTTATCTTAGGTCACTCTGAAAGAAGAACCTACTTCGGTGAAGACGACAAGATGATTGCTGAAAAGACCAAGTTCGCTTTAGACAACGGTGTTGGTGTCATCTTATGTATTGGTGAAACTTTCGAAGAAAAAAACGCTGGTGTCACTTTAGATGTTGTTGAAAGACAATTAAACGCCGTCATTGCTGAAGTCAAGGACTGGACCAACGTTGTTATTGCTTACGAACCAGTCTGGGCCATTGGTACTGGTTTAGCTGCCACTGCTGATGATGCTCAAGCTATCCACGCTTCTATCAGAAAGTTCTTAGCTGGTAAGTTAGGTGAAAAGGCAGCCTCTGAAATCAGAATCTTATACGGTGGTTCCGCTAACGGTTCTAACGTTGCTTCTTTCAAGGACAAGGCCGATGTTGATGGTTTCTTAGTTGGTGGTGCTTCCTTAAAACCAGAATTTGTTGACATCATTAATTCCAGAAACTAAACAAAAAAAAAAGAAAAACAGAAAAATGAGAAGGATTTTGTTTTGTTTTTTTTCTTTAGTTTCTTTTTTGCTTATCAAAAATAGTACTTTTATTCCATTAACGAAATAATTATGATTCAGGTTAGGTCACACTACTAGTACGTATCTGCTTTTATAAACATATATAATTATATACATATAAATGCATTCCATTTTACTTAATGAATATTAATATAGAACATTACTATTAATATGGACAAAAAGTTTGAAAAGTCAGTTATGTTTTTCTCGTTTTTTTTTGTTTTTTTTTTTGGGTTTCTATAAAGTGTATAGATGAGTTATTTGAGGTGGTTGTTTGTTTGGTTATATATTATTATCAGACTAATATGCCGAAATATTTTGATCTGGGATATTTAGCCTGTAATTCAGGCCATTGAACAACCGGTTCATCGACAATCCAGTATAGTAGTTTCCCAGTTAAACTAAAAGAATTGATTCTAGCTAAAGACTCAACATAGACAATATTTGAACTCGTTAACAATAATATCAGATCCAATAATTTAAACCACATAGTAATAATACAACATGTTCCTGGGCCATTTAAAAGGACTAAATGTGGATTATTTAACATTTGATACTTGATCCTTACTATCTGAAGAAAAGAAGTCGAGATTGTCATAAAGATAGTCTTAAGACTAGAAGTCAAATTTGAGTTTACATCTCTTGCCTTTCTGAATTGATAATACTGACATTTACAATTGAACGAACCAGATAAATGCTTTACCTTATTCAAGGATTCGATATCAGAATAACCTACATGTAACACGGTGTCTTTACGAAGTAAAATATCATTATATTGTAGGAGTAATCTTAACATTTCACCAGTGTGTCCACCTGATCCAAAAAATATAAATAAATGCAAATTTTTTATATCTTTGTTTTGGATTCCATTTAATGTGTTTTCTTTTTTGTCTGTCAGTGTATCTGGAGTGTTTGTCTCCTCATATTCATGTCTGAAATCATGACAACATGGTAAAATAAATATTAACCTGACTATATAGATAGTCACGATAAGAAGTAGTAGTGATACAGCTACAATACTATTCATAGCTAACGTTTCCATATATGTAGTCAGACGGCTGCAGATATAACTTTGGATGTATTCTTCATGTATTGAAAGGTCTATCCGTGAAAACTATTGAAACATTTACCATGGATGTCCAGGTAAGTTAATTAGTTTAGAATGTGTGACTTTTGTTTGTTTACTTGTTTTTTTTTATTTTTTTTGGTGGGGTTATTCTTATTTTTTGATCTTCAGAGACATTTCTTTTTTCCCTACGAGGACAAAAATGAAAAGAGAAAAAAAACAAAAGCTTTTTCCACAAAATATTATAGAGACACTATATTAAACTGAAATTTCTAAAGATTTAATAACAACTTGCACAGAATTATTCAGATTAGGAGGAGGGGGGAGGTACAATTACTTACCTGTGTGTAAAAGTAAACAAGGCCTTATATTCAGAGCATATCAAAAATATAGAGTAGAGTGAGCTCTAGATAAAGGGAGTGTAGTGAAGCAGTCGTTGTTGCTTGTCATCTTTGCATTGTAAAAATCACAATATGCCAATTTTTTTGGGTATGTTATTGATATTGATGATCTTAATGTCAATATTACAGATCAAGGGAGGTCTTGAGTGTTTTGCCTTGGCAACCTGTTTCTTGTCCAAGTTTATCCACCACGGTTTCTCTGTCTTATTTTTGTCTACTATAGCCAGTTAATAAAATCGACTTCTCCAAGACATTTTTATTTGGTTCTTTATTTTTTTTTCTAGAAATGACCAGACACCTTCCTAAAGCAGAAATATTTTCCATTTTGTCCTGAAGAGGTCAAAAGAAAAAAAAGAATAGAAGAAAAGAAAATAGCAGAAAATAGCAGAAAATAATAGAAAATAATAGAAAAAGTCCGGACCGTATATTCACGTCAAACAAACAATAAACAAAAACCGAGACGTCTCGAGAAAACGTAACATGTCCTATTATGGAAAACATGCAACAAACAATACCAGAACAATATCATTATGCTTCTTTCCTTTACCCCTTACCCTTTTGCTTTGACATCCAAACTACAAAAAAAAAATCAACAATAATAATCAAAAAGGAGATTGCAGTGTTCTCGTAAGAATATTATGGATCTTTTTTTTTTTGTTTCTGCGGTTTTTCTTTTCTGGCAATTGGTTGGCAATGGTTCTTCCTCCAACGAATGTAACGTTACTATTTCCATCCTGTTTATTTCCTTTCTGGTTCTGTTTTTTCCTTGTTGATTCAATAGGTGATTACTTATTTAGTTTAAGCTCATGTGTTGAGGAGAAACTCACAAAGTGTTTTTGAAGGTTTAGTAGAGGAAAAGGTAGATGAAAGGCGTAAAAATAGTGTAATAGTTCTAGTAATTTCTAGAAGTGGTCCAAACATAACCTGTTACTGTAATTAGTATAAACTATCTGAATATCCCTCGGAGTGTGTCTCCTCTGAGTAACCTAAGTCTGTCCTGATAGTGATCCCTTCTAATCTATGTTTTGGAATTCATATAAATAGAGCTGTAATCTCGTTATTGAAAACTCAGTCTTGTCTCTTAACACATTTTCAAGTACAGTATTTCTATCTTCAATAGAAAAAAAACCAAGCAAAAAAGCAATATATCATATCTATATATATATATATATATTAGATATTACTTCCTTTTAATTCATTTAATATTTGTTTAGAGGTTTTACTTTGAGATCATCTAACATATATAAAGAAAAAAAACAAGCAAGTCAAGTTTATTATTACTATAATCCTAAAACAGTAAATCAACAATAAAATGTCCTTTAACAATACATTTTTCGATTTTTTTGACGCTATCAATGACGAAGTTGATAATTTTAACAGATTTTTAGGTTCGAGAGGGTATCAACCAAGACGTTCCAGATTGACTGATCGTCCAGCTGGTTCAGAGAGTCAAATCGTTAAAAGAAGACCAAGACAATCTGCTGCTTTGACTTTCCCTGGTGATAGATTTTTGTCTGATTTAGATTCTTGGTTTAATGATGATTACTCTTTGATCCCATCCACTTTTTATAATAGTGGCAACGGTACTGTGGGTGTCCCTGTTGATATCCTGGATCATGACGACAATTATGAATTAAAGATAACTGTTCCTGGTGTCAAGTCCAAGAAAGACATCGATTTAGAGTACCATAAGGAAAAGAATCAAATCGTAGTTAAAGGTGAAATTCCTTCTGCTGTCACCGAGGAAAACAAGGATAAAGTTAAAGTCCAAGAAAGTGTGGCTGGTAAATTCAAGCGTGTTATCTCTTTACCTGACTATCCTGGTATTGATGCCGATAATATTAAAGCAGATTATTCAAGTGGTGTTTTGACTTTAAAGATACCAAAATTGAAACCAGAAAAGAAGGAAGAAGATGGTCATGTTCAAAAAATTGAAATATCTTCCGAGGAATCTTGGGGTAACTAATTACTATTCTAATTGTTGTATATAAGCAATATGAAGTTATACATGGCTTTTATATAGTTTTTTTTTTTTTTGTTTTGTATATTCTATATTTTTTTTTTATAATGAATGCGTTTTATGATTAATTTGGTTTTCTTTTTATCCAATATTGTGGAAACAAAAGTGAGAGAGAGAGAGAGAGAAGAAAATGAAAAACTTCAAATTGCACGTTTATGTTTTTTTGTTTTCTTGCTTTTGTTTTCATGTTTATAAAATAAGTGATGTAAGCTAACCTACTATAAAAAATATAACAGGAATCAGCAGAAATTTCATTGCTAATGAAGTACCCAATTCTTGCTCCCTTTTGATAAATCACTGGTTACGAGCCATTCTTGCCTCAGCAGCTCTAGCTCGTTGTTCTCTCATTAATCTTCTTCTTTGTTCCTCGGTTAAAGAATTAAAATTTTGTTCGAATGATATTCCATTAGAAAAATTGCCTAAAACGTTACCTTTACTTGATTTTGGTTTGTTTGTTTCCATTTTCTGTCTGGCTTTCGCTGCTTCTGATTCTCTCTTGATAAGTTCCTCGGTTTCTTTTCTTTCTAATTCTTTAAATTTTCTGTTCTTCTCTTCTACTTGTTCTCTACTTAACGGTTCGTCAATATGGGACTTACTCCAATCGATAAAATCTTCACCTAAATTGTACCTCGCAATTTGGAATGCTTGTTTAATAGGTAAACTTTTATTTAAATCTGCTGCAGTCTTCCCGACATTATTCTGAATTGTGGGATCAGCTTTCATATTCGATAACAATATAAGAACCATTTGTTTTATACCATGCTGTGATGCATAATGTAATAATGTTGGTGTAGATCCGTACTTGGATTCCGGTTTCAATCTAAAATTAATATCTATTTTATTCTTTCTTAAGAAAGAACTCAATAAGGGCGCCCTAGATTTTTTGACCAATTGTATTAGTTCTTCCGAATATTCTTCTTCTTCTGTTAAAGATGGACTTTTAGCATCTTGAGGAAGTTCAACTGATCTATCTCTTACAATATGTTGGGTCTTTTTTTGTTCAAAGGCTATTATTGGTTTTGGTTTCTGTGTAGATTTTAAATATGTCAATTCACACCAAGCCCTCTTTAACTCATGTATCGTTGGTCTTCCTGTAGTGAAGGGGAAGGTTTTCAATCTAGGATCGTTCTTATTAATAAAATGAACACTATCGTTTTTACTGGCATTGTGACCATTATTGTTGTTTTCGAAAAAAATTGCTTTATCAAAGACACTTCTTGCCCTGATGAAAATATTCTCGCACTTATCTAAATAAGGTTTCCATTCTAATAACAAATTCTGGATATCTTGTTTTAAAGCATTTTCATTATATCTACGTAAAGTTGACCCAGCTGAATTGGCTTTGCCCTTTGCATTATCCATAACAGACTGAGACCCACCTTGTTTTCTCCTTGTCGTGTATCTATGGAATGTTTTATGTTCTAACATAATAATGGATTGTTCCTGTAGTGTCTCTTTTTGTTTTCTTACATTACCCTTTATGCTTTTTCTCTGATGAGATATGATGGCACCAGCGAAATGGCCACCGCCAACCATAAATAAGGCAGACATTTTAAATGACTTATCAAGGATTTTATTCCAGTCTTTTAAAGCTAAGGGTGGATTTGATAACTCTTTAATGCTGAATAACACTTTGTAGATGCCAAATACTTCGTTTTTCTCCAATGGTAAATATTTAGACTTGAAATAAATCTGTGGTGATTTCGTGTTTAGAAAAGAATTGGACACAGATTCGTTTTGAGAAATTGATAGGTGTTCCTCTAGGCGTGTTGAAATCTCCTCAACATCACTGTCACTCATGTCCTCACTTCCACTTCCAGTCTCATTTTCACTGTCACTGTCATTACTACTTTCATTGTCATTTTCTTCTTCAAATAAATTAGAAACTTTTTTTTCTAGTAATAAATCTTCAGATTTATTCTTCTCTGTTATGGTCCCATATAATCGTGAAGACACTGTGCGGAGTCCTTTAACACTTTTCTTTAAATTAATGTAATGCAACTCTGACTGGTAATGTTGCCTTTGATCAACTTGATTATCAAAATTCAAATTACAAGCATTGCAATGTAACTTGTTGGAAACTGGCTTATTTCTTAACTGCAACAGTTCTTCATTAGTTAACTGTTCTTCCTTTGTTTCATCTAGTTTAGTATAATCAGGCAGATTTGAAACATCAATACTTATTTCATTCAGAGAGCTGTCAAAACCTATAAGATTCAATGAACTTAATAACTGTTCCGGTAACTCATAGACATATAACTCGGCTTTCTTCGGTAATAAATCAACCATGAGAGATTCTGTTGGGTATATGTGTATATATGACTAATCTAGATCACTTGATTTAGTTATGTAATTTGTATTTCTACTGTGTATATATATATTTTTTTTAAACTAAGTACTATTTCATCTTGTTCATTAGCAGATGCCTACTACGCTCACTTTAAATTAAAAAAAATAAAAAAAAAGAGTATTGTCGTTATATTTTTTCTAGTTTTTCCTCAAAGTAGAATCGTCTGTAAAAAAAAAAAGAAAAAGATTGGAACTGTCATAATAATTCAAAACAAATCAACTACACAAACTTATATAAAAAATGAAGAAGAAAAGGCCTCATTAGCTATTCTGTGATATTAGATGTGAGAGACTAGAGTTGATTACGAAATCAAATAAAATTAGGGTTGGATTATTTACAGTGACTTAATTATATCAATGTATATATATATATATAGTACGTGTATGATAAAAATATACAGATGAATAGATTTATAAAATACAGTAATAATTTGACCTATGAAGAACACAGAACACACATACAAAAGAAAAAAAAAAAACAAGTAAATGAATGGTAGATTATGCAGATCCTATTCTATGACACTCTTCTAAGAAAAATCTAATTTTTTCAGGATCCATGTATGGATGAGTTCCATGACCAAAATTGACAATATATTTAGACTTACCACCACCAAAGGATTGTATCATGTATTTGACTTTTTCAGTGATCACTTCATTACTACCATAAATCACACCTGGGTCTAGATTTCCTTGCAATGTGACTCTTCCATTGTTAATTTTAACTGCAGCTTTTGGATCCCACAACCAATCTAATGAAACAGCATCATAGCCAGAATCACATAATTTGTCCAAGGCATACCAAGAACCTTTAGCAAAAACAATCATTGGGACTTTATTTTCACCAAGTATTTGTTTGACTTTTTCATTAATTTGAATCAAATAAGGCAATGAAAATTCTTCGAAATCCCTTGACGATAATTCACCGCCCCAACTTTCAAAGACTTGTAAAGCTTGTGCACCTGCTTGAACTTGCTTAACGCAAAAATCTATTGCTACATCAGTAATTTTCTGCAATAATTTATGTGCCCATTCTGGATGTTCATTAATCAACTGTTTGATGAATCTAAATAAACGAGATCCACCGCCTTCAACCATGTAAGTTAATAAAGTGTAAGGACCACCAACAAACCCAAATAGTGGAACCTCGCCATCTAGCTTTAATCTAGTTAGAGTGATGGATTTAAAGGCCCAATCCAAGCTTTCCTCGACATTTACCTTATAATTTAACACGGTCTCATAATCAGAAATTGTTCTTAATGGATTAGGAAAAGATGGGCCCATACCATCTATCATCTTAACATCCATACCCATGGCTTGAGGAATGACTAGTATATCACTGAAGATAATTGCAGCATCAATAAGGCCCTTATAACGTCTGACTGGTTGTATGGTAATTTCAGAGGCTAATTCTGCATCTCTACAAACTTCAAAGAAATTCTTATCCTTTTTCACTGTATGATATTCAGGTAAGTATCTTCCAGCCTGCCTCATTATCCAACATGGTGGTCTTTCGACATCTTCCCCATTTAAAGTTCTCAATAAAAGATCGTTCTTTAATAAAGGAAATTTTTGTGACATTTTTTTTTCTTTTGATTTTGATTCTAGCAAAATATACACTTATTTTATGGTTGCCCTTGGGGAAAATTTTTCTTTTTTGTTACTTGTGTACAAATGCGATCTGAATGAAACTCACTTAATTACTTCGGTTTATAGCTTCTTGTACAAGAAACTAAAGTTCTCTGTCCCTTCACATTATACTTGTTGCATGGTTAGTTTCTTTACCATTTGCTGGCTGGTTTCTTCCTTTCTGTTGTTTTTTTTGCACTTCAAAAAATCCAAAGAGGTAGGTGTAGAGGTTTTTGGCGGAATGTCTGTACAATCGCTTCGAATTTTATCAGTGAAAAAAAAAAAAAAAAAAAAAAAAAAAAAAAAAAGAAAAGAAAGCAATGCGGAAGAAAAAAGAGGTCACTAGGGTTCGAACAGAGGAAACGCTTGTGGAAATTTACAAGTAAAATATTGATCAAAAGAAAAAGAAAAAGAAAAAGAAAACCGGATCAATGGAGGGGGACTTTGCTATAATTTTCTTTTCTTTTTCATATTGTAAAATCTATTGTTCTATCCGTCAAAAAAATTTTTAGCTCCAAAATGCAACCTATTGTTATGTAGTCACCCTATTTTTTTTCAGGCTTTAAAAAAAAACAAGAAAAAAAAATTAGGGGATGTTCACTCCTCCAGAAAGAAAAAGAATTTTGTGAGCATAAAAAAATCTGGTCAAACAGTGAAAGAATAGGGTGTTTTTTTTTTTTGCAAAAGACATTTTTTTTTTCTTTTTCTTTCTTTTATGTTAATAAATCATGTATTAGATTATCAGAAGAAGATGCTCACTCCTATTTGGATCTACCTTCGGTTATGTTGTTAATTATCAAATAGAACTAGGGTTTGTGTGAAATAATCTTCTCTAATACATAACCCTAAATAAAGATACTGAGGTCTTCAAATTGTTAGACAAGTTTTTTTAAAAAAACAACAAAGTAAATTCTGATTATGTCATGATTCCGGCAATCGGAAAAATTCTTATAATTTTTTATTGCCTTTTCTTGTTCATATTTTGGAGCCGTTTGAAGTTCGAAATGACCCCAGAGAGAAAAATAAGCAGTTTCTAGTGGTCTTTCTGAAGATAAACCTAATTCAAACAGAAGCGATTTGATTACCTGTAATTGCAGTCTGAATGTTTGATAGCAAGCCTAATAAATAGATAAATTGCTTGGTAAATCGAAGTGTCTAAAAAGAAATAAAATAAATGATAACAAATGTACGGCTCTACTCTACGTTTTGAACAAAGGACAATAGTGCCTAACTTGCTCTTATTTTTCTTCGACGAGTCCCTCGTCTAGCCTCCTGTTTTTTGAGAAGTTTACGGTCAGTTTATTAACAAACAAACAAACAAACAAACAAACAAACAAACAAACAAACAAACCGTTATGAGGCTATTGATGTAATAAGGTCCAAGTAAGAGAAGATGAGTCAAATAAAGAAGAAGTAATAAATAAAAAAGGAAGAGATTGATCTTTTGCTACTGTAAAGTAACAGATTTACTAACTTCCTATTTGGTTTTATAACAGCAAGAATGTGTTTATTTGTTTTTTTGGGTATATTCACTTTATAACACAAGGGAAGACTTGTTACTAACAACAAGTTCAGTGTCCTCTTTCTTCTTTGTTCCTGAGTTCCGTTTTTTTTTTTTTCAATACTTCTAGAAGGATCTTATATATAATTTAGAATCTCTCTTGTTTCTCATTCCTCTTATTTTTTTTTGTTTTTTGAAGAATCCTCGATGAGCTCTTCAGAATTACTGTTGAAGCTATTCCTCCGCTGTTCTTATTCTTGTGTAAAAAAAAAAAAAAAAAGAAGAAAAATAGAAGTGTTGGTCACTTTGCCATAAAAAGAAGAATTCTTCTATATTCAAAGGTGGTTCCTTTAATGGTTTTGCATTGCACTTAAAAAGAATAACATACGCATATTTATTAGTTTGTTCCATTAACCTAGTAATTTCCATTGCATATAATATTATACGTAACTCTAGGAAAGGGAAATTTCAACTATACTTACAATTATACGCAAAACTCACGCATTAATATATTTACACATTTGCATATAATTCACTCACAACATATATCGTTTTAAGATGCCTTCAACTGAGAAGGACTTTGAAGCTAAGGAAGATTATGTAGTCACTACAACGGATACAAATCTAAATACTGGAGAGGCATCAAACGATGATTCTATAGAAAGGCTGTCAAATAAATTGCAGAGTCATACAGATGATTTTGAGGAGGCTTCTGGACATTTTCAACGTAGTCAAACTTTGTTTCATAGATTTGTCGATTCTTTTAAGAGAGCAGAAGAAACACATATAATAAATGAAGATTTAGAAGATGGTGCCAAATCCATTATATCAGACACTAAGTTGAAGAAAAAAATGAAATCTCGTCATGTTGTCATGATGACCTTAGGTACAGGTATTGGTACTGGTCTGCTTGTGGCCAATGCAGCAGGTTTGAGTAAAGGTGGACCAGCAGCTTTGGTCATTGCATATGGTTTGGTCTCCTTTGTTACCTATTTCATGATTCAAGCAGCAGGTGAAATGGCTGTCACTTATCCAACCCTACCAGGTAACTATAACACCTACATGTCGATTTTTATTTCAAAACCATATGGTTTTTCCACTGTTTGGCTATCTTCCATTCAATGGTTAACTGTTTTACCTTTAGAATTGATCACTACTAGTTTAACTATAAAGTATTGGAATGAATCAATAAGTGGGGATGTTTTTGTGCTTATCTTTTATGTATTTTTATTATTTATTCATTTCTTTGGTGTCAAGGCATATGGTGAAACTGAATTTATCTTTAACACATGTAAAATTCTTATGATTGCAGGTTTTATCATTTTCTCAATTGTCGTCAATTGTGGTGGAGCTGGGGATGATGGTTACATTGGTGGTAAATATTGGCATACACCAGGGGCGTTTGCTTCAGATACCAACATCGGTAGGTTTAAAGGTATTTGTTACATCTTAGTAACAGGTTATTTCTCGTATGGGGGTACCGAATTATTTGTTCTTTCAGTTAACGAACAAGAAAATCCACGTAAATCTACACCAATTGCTGCTAAACAATCAATTTACCGTATTGTGGTTATTTATTTACTAACGATGATTTTAATTGGGTTCAATGTCCCATTCAATAATGATCAATTAATGGGCGCAGGGGGTTCTGCTACCCATGCCTCTCCATACGTTTTGGCAGCATCAATTCATGGTGTTAAAGTTGTCCCTCATATAATCAATGCCGTTATTCTTATTTCTGTAGTTTCTGTGGGTAATTCCGCATTATATGCAGCCCCAAGATTAATTTGTTCATTGTCTCAACAGGGTTATGCTCCAAAGATTTTGTCATATATTGATAGAGAGGGGAGACCATTAACTGCCTTAGTGACCTGTGCGATATTTGGTGTTATCGGTTTTGCCGCTGCATCATCTCAAGAAGAACAAGTATTTACATGGTTAGCTGCCATTGCTGGTTTAAGTGAATTATTTACATGGTCTGGTATCTTTTTATCCCATATCAGATTTAGACAAGCCATGAAAGTACAAGGTAAAGACTTGAGGGAATTGGGTTATCTATCTACAACAGGTGTTTGGGGATCGGTATATGGTGTCTTCTTTAATATCTTAGTTTTTATGGCACAATTTTGGGTGGCTTTGTTTCCTATTGGTGAGAGTAAAGCAAATGCCGAATCATTTTTTGAAAGTTATTTGGCATTCCCTATATTTTTTGTTTTTTATTTCGGTTATATGATATATAATAAAGATTTCACTTTATTAACGAACTTAGAGGAGATTGATCTAGATTATCATAGGCGTATATATGACCCAGAATTTATTAGACAAGAGGAGGAGGAAAACAGAATTAAATTGAAAAATTCATCTTTTTGGGTCAAACTATATTACTGGTGGTGTTAAGGCTGGATATTAGTTTTTTTTTTCTTTTTCATATGTTATTTTTCTTACATCTAGTTGTAACTTTAAATGTGGGGTTTTTTTTTTAACGTAACGACAACATGTTTTATTTTTGTAATTGAATATATTCATTATTTTTTCTTTCTTTTGCCTTTATATTATCAGTCTAACTTGTAATGTAAAATGCTATATTTTTTACATAAGATACTGCTCATATATAAAGTTGTGTATATATTTATGTAGTTGTTTTTATAAGCAATATTTTGTAACTTTATTTCCTTAGTTTGACAATATGTGCTATATGTATACATGATGTATAGCAACTGTGAATGTGTTCTTTCTTTTTTTTAACAAAAAAAAAATTATTCCATTATTTATATAGTAGCTATATCTTTTTAAACGATAAACACACATGTGAACTAATCAGGTGAATGTTGTCCTTAGTCGATTCAGGTTTACTATATCTCTTTTGTTATTTAGGAAACATCTGCTATATTTTTTGTTTCTTTAGTTCACTCAAAACCGGAACTTTTGTGATACAACGGATAAAAATCAAAAAAATTAAAATAAAAAAAAAAAATTTCAAGTCATCGGATAATTTTTGTATAACATTGTCAGAATAAAATCAATCGCCCAAAGACGGTACAATAATATGAACATTCACTAGATCAACAAACACAAGAAATATCAAATCAAAAGTACCTTTCTCGAACACTTTTTTTTCCCTTTTTATTATTGTTTAGATTGGAAGAAAGTCATAGAGGTTTCCAAAGGTTTGGATTAAGTAAATTAAGGAGGGAAGAAATAAACAACATCAAATATGTTATCATTTTGTCCAGCATGTAATAATATGTTATTAGTTAAATTAGCAGACAGTGGCATATATAACTTATCCTGTCCTTCCTGTCCATATGAATTTCCTATAGAAGGTATAGAGATCTATGATAGAAAGAAACTGGAAAGAAAGGAAGTCGATGATGTTCTTGGTGGTGGATGGGATAATGTCGATCAAACTAAAGTTCAATGTCCTAATTATGATAAATGTGGTGGTGAAAGTGCTTATTTCTTCCAATTGCAGATTAGGTCAGCTGATGAACCTATGACTACATTCTACAAGTGCGTTAATTGCGGTCATAGATGGAAAGAAAATTGATATGTAATATATGTTGTATTGTTTCCCTTTGTTTTATGGATACTATTTATATTGGAAACATATTTGGTTTTGTAGTATATATTACTAAATAAAGCAAAAGAAGAAAGTAACGAGGTAATTTAGTGAATTATTCCTTAATCCTTTTTATTTTTTTCTTTTTTCGTGATGCCAATGTATATATATATATATGCTACGATCTAAGAAAACATATACTTTGTAAGATAGATAGAGATAAAATAAATTTTAAAAAAAAAATACTAAATAAAATGTCAATACTTTTTAGCAGAAGAATAATGATGAACATATATATTGTTATTAACAACGCACACGCTTGACCTAATATTATTAAATATGTGTATTTTTGATGGTTTATCTATTTTTTTCAACTTTCAAAGAGGTTGTTCCTTTTATTCAAATATAAAAACAATATGCAAAAAAAAATGTCATAAAGATAAAGTATAGGGATATTAATTTAATACTATAAATCTCTCAATCTCATATATGTTAAACTTTATTTAATAATATTAGTTTGTATATATATGTTCAAGGGACAGATTGTATTGGATCATTATTAATGTGTCAATGTTCTAACATCCTTATTGGGTTGATCATCCTACTATAGACATCTTCTATTAGGTGTTTTTTTTTTGATTTTATATGCATTTTTCTGTTTATTGATCCTCGGTTATTTATAAAAATAAGTCATATAACATTTGTAGGAATTGATATGTTGTAATTGTTCATGTACATTTGGATCCTAGTAGATACTTAATAATTCATTTTTCACATTTCCAGAATATTTTCTTCCAGCAATTTCCTCGAAGAAAAAAATTTTTTTTTGCTGTAATATTTATTTCAATTGAAGGTATACTTGATTAATATTAAAAATTTTTTAAATAAGATATGTCTGTTGAATGGTAGATTAATTTAGTTCAACCAAATTTAATTCTTCTACCTGTCAGAGTTGAAAGGGTGTCTTTAACAAAAAAAACAAAGAAAAAAGAGGAAACGAAAAAGTAATTTCACAGTGGGCAAAAACAAGGGAGAAGATCTAATACATCAAAAAATAAACAAAACATATAAAAATGGCCACAGTATCACAAAGCTTCTAGATTCAGATATACATACATAAATAACAGTGTTGCTGAAACAAACAGAACAAAGAAAATAAATAATAAATAATGCATAATAGGTTAAGACAAATTAAATAGTTTATTCTTTCTCTGCTTTAACCATCAATAATAGTAGTTGTTGTTATAACAATAAAGGAAAAACAAAGGAGATAATGACTGTCAATTGGTTCTTTGTTTGAATTCTTCAAATCTTAAAACCCTGTTACACTTTAACACAGCAGAACATAATAGACTATTGTGTTGTTGTATAAAGACAAAACTCCGGTCCCCCCCTTTTTTTAGTTTCTTTTAAAGGGTACTTTACTATAAACAATAGTACTATTAATAGTTTTAAAAAAAACTTCAGAATCTTTCAAAATATTAGACAATCCCCTAAAATCCACAAACATCACACACACACACACACACACATATATATATGTTGAAGTATATATATTTTAAAGTTATTATTATTTTACCCTTCTACTTTTTTTTTTTTTTTAAATATTAATGAGGATAGTAAAAAATAAAAAAAAAAACAGACAAAGTAAATAATATTACGAATAAATAGAATAACTGAGAGTGTGTTAAACCAAAAAGACAAAAAAAAAAAACAACAGCAAGTGTTAATAAAATGGTTAGATTCTGGGATTCATTTCAAGTTTATAATAGACGCAAACATGACGATCCGACTCTATATGGAGGAACCAATACCAATATAGGATCAAATACTGCACAATATATGTACGCAAGAGAAGTTTACGATACAGAAATGAAGACAAGTCCCCCTACAGTTAGTGGATCTACTGTAGTAGAAGGATCAAAAAGAAAATCGTCTGTATCTAGTGATTCAACAACAGCAACAGCATCATCCTCAACATATATGACAGAAAATAATAATGATAATAACACGGATACGATGACGGAAAGATTTGAAGATATCACAAATAAAAGATTTTCAATGAGAAACCCCTTAGAAGGGTTAGATGAAGTAACAAAAAAACAAATATCTGATATGTCACAAAAAGAGTTTCAAAGTGTATATAATACTTTAAAGAAAGGTGAGCCAAATAATAATGTTAACTTTTAAAAACCAAGGTAAATAGAAAGTATATAATTAAATAGAATCGAACAAAAACAACAGCACACAAACTGAAAGGTAAAGAAGCACGTATGGAATAAGCACACGTGCCTTTGCATATAGTTACCATATATACCATTACATCATGTTATACTAATGTTACATTTTTTATTTTCACTACTACAACTATTTTTTTTTTTTTGAAACTTGTTATACTTCTACATTTCCATCTATATATATATATATATATATATAACCGTATATCCTTTTCCTTCCCGCCGCCCCTAAAGTAAATTTAATACTTCATAATACTGGGTATAATGAGAAGATCAATAAATGGAGATGTACAGACTATTTTACAGAATGACTCGATCATGACTAAAAAAAAAAGACACAGATAAAACACAACAAGAAGCAGATGTGACGTACATCATCAAAATAAATATATCGTCAGCACAGATTAATACAAGTATTTTCTTCTCCAGTTGTTTGAAAGAGACGAGAAGGACTAATTCATTTATCCATTCATCCATATGTCTTCAAAGAAAAGCAAAACGGTTCCGCCTTATTATTATTATTATTTTTTTTTTTTCACAAACTCCGTTACCGGACAAAAATAGAAAGCCAGTATTTCCTTCTGCCTTATCTGGACATCAAAAAAAAAAAAACATTAGAAGGAAAAGGAGACAAAACAAACAGAGCGGTAATTGAATAGCGACACTTTTGTTTCGATTTTTCTTCCTCTTTTCTCTTTTTCTCTCTCTCTTTTTTCTTTTGTGTGTGTGTGTGTGTGTGTTTGAGTCACAGAGATTTGTGAAGATTGTGTGAGGGGAAGAATTGTGGGTGCTGCGCAGTGGTTCGAAATTTTTACAATATCTAATTGATCAGATTTGGCTTAGCTTAGATAGGCAGAGTAAGAGAATCCGACATTATCACCAACATCAACCTGGGTGGGTGGATTACACAGAGTTATTTGACTTCTCATCGCTTTATACCTTCTAATATCTCTCTTCCCCCAAGTTATGCACTCAAATCATAACCAGATGACAAAAAAAAAAAAAAAGAAAAAAGAAAAGAAAAGAAAAGACAAGGAATGGAAAGAGACAAAATAATGATTCATTCATTCATCAACTTTATTCATTTCCATGAGCATCAATACCCACAGACATCTACCGTTGTTTTAATAATCAACCTGCCTGTATATATATATATATGTAATATATAATATTGACTTGTTTTATTCTTGTTTTATTCTTTTTCCTACGCAATAGTGATGAAACCCTGTTCTCTCTTGACTTGTATTGCAAAGTCTACCTAGGATCGTTAAATTTTCTTTCTACTTAATTTTTCAACCTGGATTTTTTTTTCTTCCTTTAGGTTATCTGCTTACTTGTTTGCTTTATAATACATACAACCTTACCTGCACCTACCCATCCATCCACTCATCTATCTATACACACACACACCATATATATATATATAATTGTGTCTGTGAGTGAAGGAAGAAAAACAAACTCATTTCAATCCATTGCATGTTATATTATTCTTATCACTTTCATTAACTAATTCTTCTTCATAGAAACTATCAATATCTATTTCTACTTTTTTCCTATTTATATCACCTAATCATATTTGTCCTTTGGTTACCACTACTTACTATTTTTGCTATCATATAAATACAGAATATCTTATATATATATATTTTTTTTTTAATAACAAAACTGTCAGATAAATAAACATACATAATCAGAGACACACAAAAAAAAATAACAAGAGATCGACCAAAACCTGAATATCAAAATGTTAAGACAATCTATTTCCAAAAGTGTACTAAGCAGGCGTTATTTGCAATCTATTACATCTAAAACTTTGCAAAATAATATTGTAGCGTTCAGTTCTAGTACTTTATTACGCAACTATTCTTCTAAGACAAAAGCTTCAAATAGTAAATTTTCTGCTAGACCTGAGCCTGCTCCAAGTTTTAATGTTGATCCAGCTACCGAATCTACTACTACCACCACCACCACTTATTCTTCTGATGCAAAAGATTTTACTAAAAGTAAAATTGCTGAGAAATTACGTCAAAATCAACATTTAGACAACTCGTTTGTTGGTTTAACTGGTGGTCAAATTTTTAATGAAATGATGGCAAGACATAACGTTGATACTATCTTTGGTTACCCTGGTGGTGCCATTTTACCTGTCTATGATGCTATCTTTAACAGTGAAAATTTTAAATTTGTTTTACCAAAACATGAACAAGGTGCTGGTCATATGGCTGAGGGTTATGCTCGTGCATCCGGGAAACCTGGTGTTGTTTTAGTCACTTCTGGTCCTGGGGCCACAAATGTCGTCACTCCAATGGCTGACGCCCTTGCTGATGGTATCCCAATGGTCGTGTTTACTGGTCAAGTACCAACTTCGGCTATCGGTACTGATGCTTTCCAAGAAGCCGATGTCGTAGGTATCTCTAGATCTTGTACTAAATGGAACGTCATGGTTAAAAATGTCGCTGAATTACCAACCAGAATCAACGAAGCTTTTGAAATCGCCATGTCTGGTAGACCTGGTCCTGTCTTAGTCGATTTACCAAAGGATGTCACTGCCGCTATCCTAAGGGAAGCTATCCCAACCGCCAGTACTTTACCACCATTAAATACAAACAAGATTAATGTTCATGACGAATTTTTGGAAGACGCTCTAAATAAATCTGCTGATTTGATCAACATGGCAAAAAAACCTGTTCTTTACGTCGGTGGTGGTATCTTAAACAACCCAGATGGTCCAAGATTATTAAAGGAATTGAGTGATAGAGCCCAAATCCCTGTTACGACCTCGTTACAAGGTCTTGGCGCATTTGATCAAGAAGATCCAAAATCTTTAGATATGTTAGGTATGCACGGTTCTGCTGTTGCAAACATCGCTGTCCAAAATGCTGATTTAATTATCGCTATCGGAGCAAGATTTGATGATCGTGTCACCTGCAATATCTCTAAGTTCGCTCCTGAAGCAAGAAGAGCAGCTCTAGAGAACAGAGGTGGTATTATCCATTTTGAAATCTCTCCAAAGAATATTAATAAAGTTGTCGAAGCTCAAGTCGCTGTGGAAGGTGATGCTGGTAGCAACTTAGATGCATTATTACCAAGAATTTTCCCTGTCAAGGAGAGACCTGAATGGTTTAAACAAATCAAAGAATGGAAGGACAAATATCCATATGATTACATGAAGGAGACTCCAGGTTCAAAAATTAAGCCACAAACTGTCATCGCCAAATTATCCAAAATTGCTAATTCTACAGGTAAAGAAGTCATTGTCACCACTGGGGTTGGCCAACATCAAATGTGGGCCGCTCAACACTGGACGTGGAGGAAACCAAGAACTTTTATTACTTCTGGTGGGTTAGGTACCATGGGTTACGGTGTCCCATCAGCTATTGGTGCCCAAGTCGCTAAACCAGATGCTTTAGTCATTGATATCGATGGTGATGCCTCATTTAACATGACTTTAACTGAATTAAGTTCTGCCGTCCAAGCTGGTACTCCAATCAAAGTTTTATTATTAAACAATGAAGAACAAGGTATGGTTACTCAATGGCAATCATTATTCTATGAACATCGTTACTCTCACACTCATCAACTAAACCCAGATTTCCAAAAATTAGCAGAAGCTATGGGTTTCAAGGGTATAAAGGTCACTCAACAAGAGCAATTAGATAAAGCTTTAGAAGAATTTGTTAACACTGAAGGTCCAGTCTTATTAGAAGTCGAAGTAGAAAAGAAGGTTCCTGTATTACCAATGGTTCCAGCAGGTAAAGGTCTAGATGAATTCATTAATTTCGACCCAGAGATGGAAAAAGAACAAAATGAACTACGTCGTAAACGTACCAATGGTAAGTACTGATTGAAGTGAAAGACATTGAGATATTTATTTATTTTTTTGTTTTGATTTTTTATAATTTAATATCAACCAGTTTGATATTCTAATCCACCTGTATGTATACTATAAATAACAGCAAGCAATCCACCTCCAATTCCACCATCGCACACACATATATATGTACTATTTATAATGAAGTTAAATATCTGTTTTTTGTTTTATAATTAATATATCAATTACTGTCACCTTATTTGTTTTAAGATCTTGTGTATATCATTAAGAAAAACGGAAGAGAAAGAAGGGTAATGTGAAGCTTACAATACATATAATAATATATACAAGTAGATATAAATCAACACACAAAAAAGTAAAAAAAAAATAAAATCTACAAAATACTAACTGTTATTCGCTAAATATTCTTACCTTTCACAATCGAATAATTGAAATCATTATTGCTCAAAGAATCTTTTACAAAGACAATAACCTGCTACAACAGTTAAAGTACCCATTAAATGACGAAATCCTTTGGCAAAATCAATTTTTCTTCTACCATTTCTATCAAATAAAGGTTTTTGTTCATTGGCCATTTGAATCAATTTGGACTTCTCATTAGAATATGGGAAATATCTCATAGATAAAGCGAAATCCATCCAAAATGGTTGCTTAAAGATAGTTCTTTCGTGGGTAAAAGCGTCGAACCCGTGTTTACCACCATAATTTCCATACCCTGAGTAACCGATACCACCAAATGGCGCCTCTTGAATCGCTACATGAAGTACAGTGTCATTAATAACACAGTCACCAGATCTAATACGTGATAAAATATGGTATATATCGGCCTGCGAATTGGAAAAAATATATTGAACTAATGGAGTATCATGGTATTGAATGACTTTATCAATAACCTTATCTAAGTCACTATATTTTACAATTGGAATCACTGGAGCAAAATTCTCTTCCTTCATTATAGCATCATCCCAATCTACGTCATAAATTAATGTTGGTGGTAGAAATAAATTATTTCCATTATCCAAATCTCTTTTCTTCTGTTCGTTAATATACGATTCTGGAATATATGATTGACCTTTGGTATCATTCAACTTTTGGGAGATTCTGTCATATGCAACTTTTGAGATCATATGAGTGAATTCAGTATCGTTATTTAATTCAGGAAACAATTCATTTAAGACTTTTTTAGATTCTTTGACAAATGCATCATAATGTTTTTCATGAACCAAGATATAATCTGGTCTTACACATAACTGACCAGAGTTACTGAACCCACCAAAAAATAACCTTTTTAAAGCTACTCTCAGATTTGACATTTGGAAATTTTCGGTTACAAATACAGGTGATTTACCACCTAGTTCTAAGACACATGGAATCAAATTCTTACCTGCAGCAGTGGCTACTATGGATCCAACTTTAGGAGATCCTGTATAAAAGATCATATCTATGTTTTTGTCCTCTAATAGCTTAGTAGTCTCTGGAATAGACCCTTGAACAAAACTGACTAATCCATCTGGAAGATCTGCATCTCTAATAATGACTTCCATCAATTGGGCCACATGTGGGGTCATTTCACTAGGCTTAATGATAACTGAGTTCCCTCCTGCAATAGCATTAGCTACTGGTGTTAAAGCTAACAATAATGGAAAATTGAATGGAGAAATGACCAAAGCTAACCCTCTTGCAATTCTTTCTACCTGAATACTACCAAACATGTACGGTGGAGACCTGTCTTTCACTTTAGAAGGTTTGATCCATTTAGGTAATTGTTTGATAATTAATAAGACATCGTTTAACAGTGGAATCATTTCCAAAGCTATAGTTTCTTGTGGAGCTCGATGAAAATCCTTGATCATGGCATCGATAATATCATCTTGATGGTCTTTTATAGAGTAATATAGTTTTTGTAATTGCCTAATTCTAAATTTCAAATCACTTTTCCTTGGATTTCTTTCATATGACAAACTTAATTGTCTATTTCTATAAAATTGCTTCCCCTTAGCTACAATAGAAGGTATATCTTCAACTGGAGTGAATGTTAGCGGTGTGGACATAACAAAATTATAAATTTGAATGGTATTGTAGAAATTTCTTGTCGATTCTTTCTCGAAGATCAACTTTTTATACAGCAGTCAAATGAATACAACCGTGATTTTGATTCTAATAATCTATTCATCCAAAAGATATCTTAACAATATACACGGATATACATATAAGCATTTTTGTTTATCTATATACACATATAGAGGTTAAGACTAATTCTCCTTGGATAACTTATAATTTTTGTTTAAATTTTTCACACATAACCGTTTTTTCGTGACAAACCAAGTGTTTAGGTTCAATCTCTCTTAAGAAAACTCAAAAAATCTTGTAACACTTTACTTACCAATTTAATTAATGAAGATTTATCCATGTGACATTCAATTAAATATACACTAAAATTATACAAAACCGGATAAAAAAACGTATATAATGGAGTATTTGTCTATACCATTATAAATTGAAAAAAAAATAACATTCGAAAGTTTCAATTACTTGGATTCCCATTTGTATCAGCTTTGAGTAACTGATCTAAAATTTTTATTTGTTCTTTCAACTTATCATCATCTTGATGTATAGCCCTTTTATTTACATTATTAATGGGCAGCAGTCTTTTCCCAACATTTTCATTCAGATATTTGATCTCTTGTCTTAACTCTCTTGATACATATCCTAGGTCATTATACAGTTGTGCAACATGTCTGGTGAATTGAGGTCTTAATTGCTGACTTCCTTTCTTGATCTCACTATATGTGGATACCACTTGTGATGCTTCTTGTAAGATAGAACAAAGTTTCAAATCCACAATTTCCAAAGCTTGTAGTCTTTCTTGCACGTATGGAGACTGCATTGGGCAACATAAATTGAATATCCATCAATTTTTCACAAACACATCCACATATATATAGGTAAGAATGTATACACTTCTTCTTCTTTCTGGGTTGATTAAAGGCTACCCACTTCTTCAACACTGATCTCTTTTCATCCTCTCATTTTTAATTTTCAAACATTAAACAAATACAAAATCTATCGAAACATGATGCCATGACATTACAAAGTGAAACACACACACACACACACACACACATACGCACATCTATATATACACATATACATATACACATAGTTGAAACTATGAATAAATGATGCAATCAGTATTTTTTTATTGACAAATATGAATATATAAAAAAAAAGTACTTCGTATATATCTCTTTTATTGAAATATATTGTAAGTAAAGAAGGATGGAAATATTTTACTTTCCTTTCCAGTAATCTTTCCTCTTCATAGTTCTACAATACCGTTATATTCTTCAGAAATTTACAAAGTTGTTATCGAAAAATCAGTAGTATCTGAATATGATCAACTATTAAACTTTTTTCTTTTTGCCCCTATGTAGCAATTCAATAACATTAAGTTTCCGTTTTTTTCCTTTAGAAGGACTACTATATTTATCTTCTTCTTCAGCTATAGTAGAACCTGCTATATCTTTTAATTTTAGTGATTCTTTTAGATCTTCTTCCCTTTTGAATAGCGTATTTTCACCACTCTCCATTTTGTTTGATTGGGGAACTCCTTTTTCATCTTTCTTCTGATTTGCAATATATGGAAATGTTTTATCTTCTTTCTTTATTGTGTTGCTTGATAAGTGCACTGGTTCCACCAAATATGACATATTATTAGATACTCTCCCAACATCTTTACTAACTTCATAACATGTATAATTATCTTCATCAAAGGATGGTTCTAGTAATTTAGATAATTCTTCTTGACTCAAAGAAATCTTTTCCGAATTCTCTAGCCATATGTTCCATGCTTCTGTTTTTGGTTCTAAGACACATGGCATCCTTAAATGAAGCCACTCTAAATTCCTTGGCGCTTCTCCAGTAATAATCGCAACTGTATATAGGTCCAAGTTTTTATTATAATCATATACAGCAGCAAGGTACATCAATTCCTTACTATCTCTTCTAGTTACATAATATGGAGTCTTAACATTTATTTTATTAATCTTTGGATTTGGATTTCTCCATTCATAGTAACCACTAACAGGTACAACGCATCTCTTCGCTGACAATGATTGTCCATATAACTTGTTGGTCTTCAAGGACTCCAATCTGGCATTAATTGTAGTATACCCCTTAAACTGACTTTCATGTTTTGCCCAATACGGGATAAATCCCCATCTCATCATATCTATGTGATATATATCCTCATCTGCAATATTGTCTTCTGGTTGATTAGATTCTCTAAAGTTGTCCCCCTTATGTACATGTGACTTAGAAGAGAAATAAACTGGGACATAATTTGTTGGAGCCACATTATACGATTTTTTATAACCATCTTTGGGTGGGCTGACTGCTTGATTTAACTGATTTGACATATGTTTTGCCAATTCATCTCCATCATATATTAATGCGTATCTTCCACACATATCAGTTCAACAGGAAAAAAAAGGAATATTGCAACAGTAAAATGATAAAGTACTTTAAAAAATATTCAGTGGAAATCTTATTTGAATATGCTCTATCCTAATCTAATTATTAATCCCTCTTCTCCAGTTCAATCATTTAAGTGGTTCAATACCAAGAATGCAGTAGATATCGTGAAGAGCAGTCTCTATGAATATATTTCTATATATTACATGAATTCAAAATGTTTTACAGAAATGACAAAATATAGGTTTCATTTTTATATTTGCTAGTTTTTCCATTGCAGATTATTATTTAGTTAGGGTTCTATATTTTTTAACAAATTTTTTTTGCTTTTCTTCCAATGTTGAGTTTCTTTTTGGAATTTGGTGAGACTTAATGATGATTGAATTTAAATGATAATATTTGAATAGACTAACAACTCTCTATCTGATACAATATATATATATACAGAAGGGCAAAAAGGATACTTCATATGTCAATTGTAACATCACATCTCAGTTCAAAGGGAAAAATTAACTGGTAAAGCAAAAGTGATATTTTTACAATCAAGAAAAAAATGATTATAGCTCATAGAAGACTATTATTACAAGGTAGACATCTCACTACTAATAAGAGCTTTATTCCTCTAATAAATACCAAAATAATAAATTTCCACATCCACTCACGACACCAGAATTCTTTTCAACAGACACCAAGATTTCCAAACCGACCAATTCAACATTTTTCCAATCCATCGAGAAATGATCCCTCCAGGTGGTATTTGATTATAGGGATGGCTGCATTACTCACAATTGGTTCTGGTTTCTACTTTGATACATTTAATGAAAAGGGGACAGGTATTTTAAAGGATTATAAATATGATCCAAAGGTATCCAAATATTTAAAGGAGGCAGTTTGGATGGAGAGTAATAAAGGCAATTATAATTATTCAGAAGCATTGAAATATTATGCTATGGCTTTAGATGAAATGCCAAGTCATGTAAGTAAATTATCCGATAATTATACTAGAATTGAATTGAAGGTTGCAGAAATGTTAGAACGTTTAAATATGTTTGATAGAAGTAAAGATATATACAATGAGATTTTGAACCGTTTCTATCTTGTACTAAGTGACAGAAGTGACATGTCTACTAAAATGAGTGTCAATGAAAGAGCAGAATTAATTCGTAAAGATCTACGAATTCTAATCAAATCACTAGAATTGAACCAAGACATTCAATTTGGCAAAAGAAACCTTTTAGCTCATCTATTGTTGGTTCAAGAGGAGATCTTGTTGAAATCTCCAGAATTGAAGGAATTTTTTGATAGAAAAAGAGAAAGAACAAATAAGTTATTAAGGGGTCAATCTTTAACTGTAGATGATTTTCAAACATTTATTAATGAGGACAATATCAAATTAGACAAAGATGATAGTGGACTTATGATTTTAGATATGGATAAAAATTCTAGTGCTTGGGAACCTTTCAAAGAAGAATTGTTTGTCGCAAGAGATTTGTATACTGCATATTGTCTTTCAAGTAAAGATATCGCCTCTGCGTTAACATGCAAAATGACAACTTTGGAATGGATGGTAATGGCTGACATGCCACCTGGTCAGATCCTATTAGCACAAGCCAATTTGGGGTCATTATTCTACTTACAAGTGGAAAAATTAAATGCCGATATTGAACAAATTAATTTAAAGATACAAGAAAATCCTGATTTATTAAAGGATGAAACAATTATTAAGGCTCTAAGAATATTAAATAAAAATAAACGGAACTGTTTAAAAATGACAGAAAGATGTTATGATTCTATACTTGATTTTTTCAATAAGAATAAAAGATTACGTTATCATATTAAAGATCAATTAGACACCTCCATTCCACAAGCCATTGCCCTATCTACATATGGTAAAGGTGTACTAGTTCTTCATGATGGATCATTAGCACAAGCAGAAGGTTTACTTAAAGATGCAATAACGTTAGCCAAAGAAGAAGATTTCAAAGAATTAATCAACGAAGCAAACAAAGAACTTGAACGGGTTCAGACTCTAAGACTTGAACAACAAAGTGCCAATGAGCCACAAAAAACAGTAAGTTAGGTTTTTGCAATACACAAACAGATGTAAATACTGAAAGTAGAGTTAATTGAATTTCTGTAATAATCTCATATCTTGTAAGAGGAGAAGTGGAAATATTAAATACAAGAAAATAAATATAACATTTTTTTCAGAAGATGCGATAAAATATTACGATCAAGCCATTCATAGAATAGCTATCAACAACATCTTATTTACATTTTAAACAGATTTATATCAATTATCGCTTAATGTCATTATATAGTTCGAATAGTATACAGTATGCAACAAATTAAACAAAGTTAGGAATAATATTATTAATTAAAACATAATATAATAAATCATATTATATGACGTAAGTTATATGAAGACCACAATACCTAAATAAAAATTAAAAAATAAAAACACAGAATTTCTATTAATTAATTGACTTAGTTAGCGGTCATAACTTGCCAGACTCTGATAACATTGTCAGTGTAACCAGCAAATAAGTTTTGACCATCAGCAGACCAAGCTAAGGAGATGGCGTGTGGGTCGTTAGCCTTAGTGTAACCGGCAAATTCTGGTCTTAAGTCATCAATTAAAGCTTGTGGATCTAAGGAGAAGATCTTAATACCAGAAGCAGTAGCAGCAGCTAACCAGTATCTGTTTGGAGAGAAAGCTAAAGCAAAGACTTCGTCTTGAGCGTTTAAGGTGTACATAGAAGACTTGTTAGCTAAATTCCATAACATAATTTCACCGTCCTTACCAGCAGAGGCAATCAAAGTACCATCTGGAGAGGCAGTAACAGTGTTAACGTTACCGTTGTGACCAATGAAGTCAGCTTCAATTTGGAATTGGTTTAAGTTCCAAGCCTGATGAAAAAAAGTAATAAATAAGTAACATTATACAATGTATAATAATAGTAACTTGTTAGTAACGATATTCATATTTTTATTATCTTTCACATCTATCAAACTGCCATGAGCTTAGCTAATTCACAAGCCTACATATATAGAAGATGCATCAGAGATCTTGGTGATAATTGATATGTCTCATTGGAAACAGATTGTCTCCTCTGAAGTAGCAAATATATTCATACATCATTTGCAATCATTAACTTCTATGTAAACTTAGGAAATAATGCCTGACTCATGGAATTAATAGAGTTAAAACATATCAAAACAAAATAACAAAATAAAAGAACTATTAACATACCTTAACCATCTTGTCATTACCAGCAGAGATAACGGTAACAGTGTCATCGTCTTCTTTGTCGGTTGGAGCAACTCTAACTTGAGAAACCCAGTCGTTGTGACCTAATAAGGTGGCTAAACATTGACCCTTGATGGTCCAGACTTTAATGGACTTGTCTCTGGAACCAGAAATGATCATGGAAGCCTTTCTGTCAATAGCAACAGACATAACATCACCCTTGTGACCAACGAATCTTTGGAAAGTTTCACCAGTAGCAACATCCCATAATCTTAAAGTTCTATCCCAAGAAGCAGATAAAGCGTAAGCACCATCTGGAGTTAAAGTAACATCTTGGACGATGTGAGAGTGACCTTTGAAAGATCTAACTGGGACACCAAACTTTTGGTCATCACCAGTTAATTTCCAAGAAATTAAGGTCTTGTCACGAGAAGCAGAGACTAATAAGTTTGGTTGACCAGCGGAAGTGGCCAAGGAAGTGACCCAACCGTTGTGACCTTCTAAGGTACCTCTTAAAACTAAAACTTCGTTAGTAGCCATTTTTCTGTGTTGTCGTTGCTTGGTTTCGATTGGTTATGAATAGCAGCAGAGGTAACATATTTGCAGACTAATCAATAGATATCAAAGTGTATAAAATTTCTTTCTTTATAGTTTTCCGAAACGTTAACAGACAAAATTTAGCATGCCATCGAAAATCAAGAATTTCTTTGCGTCATTTCCTGTTTTTCGCCAATTTTTTTTGCGACAAACGTGCCATTGGTTTCACCTAATTTACATAATTAAAGGCCGAAACATACAGTCCTTTTTTAAATATTCAAAAAATTTACAGGACTGTGATTACATCGGTACACCACAAGTAGAAACACGTTAATAGGTGTTATCTGATTAACATGTTATATGTAAAGATATACCAACTCTCGTTAGTAATAAGTATGAATAAGTAACAGACAAAATAGAATGATCCATTAATTACGGTGAATAAAATGTAATACGCACCATCTTCCATAATAAATCCCAATCATTCCATATTTAATCTTTCCCACACGAATTTGTTATTGAAAAAATCGTTTCTACTTTCTTCTAAGGATAATACATCTACCTTACCATCCTTTCGAGAAATAAAAACTTCATTTGTTTCAGGATCTACTACAATATCCATTGCTTTGAAGACTTCTAGTTTATAATAATCAGGATCCTTTTCATCATCAGAGTAATCTGAATCAAAACTATCCTCCTCATCAACCGTTATATCATCAAATGATGTGATTTCCTTATCTTTCTGCAAGTCTCCATGGTGATATGTTCTTTCATCATCCTTAGTAAGTTGGCTTTTGGAATTATTTTGATCGACTGTTTGACTTGTCTGTAATGTTGCTAATTCTTCAGTTATCATATCAATTTTTTTCTTTAGTTCCTCTTGTTTATTTTTGGCATCATTCAATTTATGAGTATACTCCTTGAATATCTTATTCTCATCAGCATATTTCTTTGCTTCGTTTCTAGACAAGTCTAATTCTACAGATAGAGAATTATTCTTCTCGTTACTCTTATTGACCTTTCCACGTAATATATTTATTTCTTTTGTTTTAGATTGTAAAGATGTAAAAGTCTGTTCTTTAACTTGTTTGATGTTACTATTAATTAATGATATAGCATCCAAGTCTTCCTGAATAATAAACCCTTGTCTTGTAGTCTTAATCAGTTCAATTAGATCTGATAGACTACTATTATTGTGAACTGCATTTGTGGAATGGTTATTTGACATCGTAGTTATATGGTTGTTAGTGATGTGGTTCTTGTTTTCTCTCATTTATCTATATGCTTTTAAAGAATATGTGTGACTTATGGTTTTTATTTTTTTTTTTTTAAAAATAATTCGAGTGATAAACTTATTATACATTTGATATAATCAAACATTAATAAGTAACAAAAAAAAGCATCTGTAAATTCATTTAGATATAAAGAAACCACTTTCTAATAAGCTATAATGCTTGAATAGAGTAGTGTCATAATTTTGGGCTTTAAATGCTTTAATTCTTAAAAAGGCTGTTATAGAAACAAAATTAAATATTACTGAAAGACATTTATATGATTTTGCACTCATTAACTTAAGAGATCACTCATTAATTTCATTAGATTTTAATAAGTACTTGCATAAAATACTAATAACACCAAATTAACATGATTACTGCTAATTAAGATTATTTCTATTATCAATATTCATCTTTTTGTAATCCATCTTCTTGCATAGAGCCTCTTAATTGTAACAAGATTCAGCTTAATGAGTCGGACCTATCAGCTTCTAAACTGATAACTTTACCGATTAAACTGATTAAATATTCAAATTTTTATAATTAGATGTACAAAATATCTTAAAACCACCATTCATTATATTTTTATTTTTTTAACAACCATATTATATTAAAAAGATAATTGTAAGGTAAAAGGTCCTTCCCAAGTTTGTTTTACCACAAATCATATGCTCTGGATTATTCGAATTAATAGAATTTTCTGTATTATTGTGTTATTCTTATCAATATGTGTTAAGATATAACCCGGACTCAATGAAAATTTTGTGAAAAAGTTTTCTGAAAATTATTTTTCAGAAAGATATAAATAGTCGAGATAGAGAAATTATATCTAATTTCTTCTATCTATTACTTTATATACATAATACATAGTTTTGTATATAGTATTTGTATTATTTAATACAATGAGCGACTACTTATAAAATATATGGTTCATAATGTTCCGTTTATAACTTATAGGTTATTACTCCACACCTTATAAATCTTAACAGGTTATGAGCCCTGATGCGACTTCCTCTATGTATCGGTTAATATTTGTCACTGATACATAGGAAAGCTTCAACCTTACCTTACCTTTCTCTTTGTACGTAAGGTTGTTATTTTAGAGGTGTTATCCATTGCTGCTAAATACAGTTTTTCATAATTGGTTTCAAAATGGCTACTAATACATTTCCCATTTAACCCTAGGTCATATTGTAAGGTTTTGTATTAAAGTAATAGTATATTACCACTATATTAAATTGAAATGCTCATTAGGCACTGCTTTTGACATATCCAATCTACTGCAACAAATTTTTGTATCCTGAGGCATTGATTTTGCTAATTTCATACGATTTATATGTAAACTGTGCATATAACATCCAAGGTATGAACATCTGCCCCAGCTAAACAGTAGAGGTGTTCAATATCATCAATGCATCCAGTGATTATTTATTCAAGCTGCTAACTTAACCTACTACATGTGATATATATGTTTCTATTACATATACTATCCTAAGCATGAGAGGTCTACCAATACGAATTAAGTTTTGCATCAACCAGAAAAAGTCACTCAGCATTTCAGTTTATTTTAACCTCGATTGTGGACATTTTTTTTTCAAATCCAACAAATCAATAGCTTAATTTTGCCTGATATTTACCTCTGTCAAGATCATATAATACTGCTTTTATTATACCATTTCACAAACCTAATATTGGTTTCATCAACATAAAGTAATATAATAACAATTTATAGTACCACTAATATCCTACTATAAAATAGCTGATAACTTACAATACCACCAATATCCTATTGTAAGTCTATATTATATTAACATATTAATCTAAGATGAATGTTAATAAAACCTTTGATACCAAAATCTTATCTCAACAGGTGATGAGACCTGATGCAACTGCTGCTGATATTGTTTCTTATGGATTGAGTGAGACAAAGAATAAAAGTCCAAGTAAAGCAAAAGTTGAACTCTCCTCTCCCTGTTGTCAATCGTCACAGTGTAGTATTAGCCTTACATTTCTAAAGTTGTTTACAAAATTGTTTTTTCGTCAATCAACATACATCATACTACAACAACTTTCTATATTTCATACATGTTCGTACTATAATTTTAACACTAGGTTTGTAATTCTGTCCAATCGGTATTCAATATTATTTTCTACTCCTTTATTATGACAGGTGACCTTTCAAGCCCCATATGATTTATATGTTCCAGACACATATACTATCCGACAATATGGGCACAATACTCAGTCTAGAAGAACATGAATCATATCTGCTCGCTATGCTATCACTATTGGATTACCATTCATCTCCAACATATTCGCTTTATTTTTCATATCCTTTAATGATCTATGGTTACCCATTGGTTTATTACGGCTTTATAATTTCAGGTTATATCTTCTTAATTCTTTGTCATTTCATACAAGGTGTGTCTCCAGAACGGGGGGAACACTGTATCTATTCTGCTCGCCACAATCAACTTACTATTATTTTGACTACATTGCATTGTGATAATCTGTTAAACAGAATCATACAATAGAGTAACAGTATAAACTCTATTTCTCCATAACCCATGCTTAATTCAATTGTTCCAAATGACATGATGTTTTCTCACTAATACATAAAATGCCATTTCTCTCCTTCTTCTATTGAATTAATATAAGATTACAAGAATCAATTACATCTAGCTGCTCACAGGCTTATTCTAACTGCATTATTGCAAGGCCGGTTATCATTAAACAGTCAACCATGAGATAATATTTAGACATACCAGTAAATATTTTTCACACACATGGACTGATTTGCTCTTCATATATTCTCAGAGTTCAGTTTTTAAGCTCTAACTCTCTATCAGCTAGACTCGATTCTAAATCTCTTCTCTTCCATTATTTTCATTGTCACTACCAGAGTTTAACAGGTTTAGGTTCTCACTATGTAATGTCCGTTCGTTTAACCTTCATAGTATATTTACCTTAAGGGAGGGGATACTTCTTTACAACCGCCATTTTGAACTTCTCTGTTTCCTGTCGGTTTATTCTATACTTCACATCCTATATTTTTAAGACTTAATGCTACTGCTATCATTTAGGGGGTCATGACAAACAAACCACTGCATATCATATTACTATCAGTGCGTGCAATATAAAAAGACCATATCACGGAATTGGAAAGGTTCATTATAATATTATATTACTTCTTTCTGACGTCTCTTCAAATTGTATTTCCAGGACTAAAGATCGACAACTATTCTCTTTAGATCCTTAGTGGCATGTCACTATTCAAATGCAGCTTATACACAGAGTGCTCATCATCATCGATTATAATAGGACATTCAGGTTCACTAAAATAATCTTACTACGAAGCTTCATATTCCAGGTATATTCATATTTAGGAACATTCTATATATACAATTAAACACCAGCTTCGTCTACATTTTTCAAGAACGTCACAGCCAACCTTCCAAACTATACTACGTGTAAATTTTTATCATTTACGTCATGAACTTGCCACCCAACTCATATTAATATGGAACAAAATATATGCATTTAGGATTACCTCAAGCACACTACTTAGAATATAGAAAGATATTTCTGCAGGATTCAATGTATTTATCAAGCAGCTGACAAGATCAATCAATAACCATTATCACGACATGAACACTAATGTCATTTCATTGTACATCACAGATATGCTCTAAATCTGTTCTTCATCACAGAACACAGAAATAGATGCTCATAGCATATCTGCATAGATCTTTACCTTTTTCAGTTTTATATTACTCGTATGCCATGAATTATTGACAGCAAATTAACAAGAGATATTCTATATCATCTGGCATATATATCTACAGTCATTGAGTACCGTGTAAGGGAGGGTGTTAAGATATAACCCGGACTCAATGAAAATTTTGTGAAAAAGTTTTCTGAAAATTATTTTTCAGAAAGATATAAATAGTCGAGATAGAGAAATTATATCTAATTTCTTCTATCTATTACTTTATATACATAATACATAGTTTTGTATATAGTATTTGTATTATTTAATACAATGAGCGACTACTTATAAAATATATGGTTCATAATGTTCCGTTTATAACTTATAGGTTATTACTCCACACCTTATAAATCTTAACAATATGTTAATTATCTTCAACTTCAAACCATTCTTAACATTCAGATGTAATTGAAATTTTTTGATAAATACTATGTTGATTTAGATTAAACATCGTCATTGTAATGAATATATCTTGTAATGAGTCCAGTCATTGCCAATATCATATTACAATTATCCAGTTTTGTTTCTTTATAAATCAACTAAAAAAAACTACACTTGTTCATTAATAAAAGTTTATGTGTTTTTATTAATAATATCTAAGCCACAAATAAGTTATCCAATATTTCATAAATATAGGAAATAAAAAATAAAAAAAATAATTAGCAACAACTTTACCTATATACTATCGAATTATCTCTGGGTATATTTAAAAACAACTTATAAAAATAGATCTATTAACAAGTACCTGATATGGGTAAACTTCAGAATGTTTTGGCAGCTTTTCACTAGTAAACAACTGGTGAACAGTTTTTAATTTATGAAAGATCAAACTAAAGTGTGCTGATCAAAAAATTTATTATCTAATATCTAGTTACAAAAATACGTTACTTTTGCTTGACAATAAGTGGATATTGATATCATTTATTAAGGACTAAAAATTTTAGAATTCTTTTCGTCTCTCAACAACGACTTGAAAAAGAGAAGAAAAAATGTAAAATTACAAATATTTAAAGGCAAATGGTTTGTTGGGAGGAAAAACATACTAATTTGAATACTTTATGTACTTTAGCTCATTGTAGTCTCAATTTCAAAAACATTTGATACTTTCATTGATATTCGTATGTTTAAAAAATAATGTCAACTAAAACCTTTATTCCTAACTTTCTTATTTATACAAAGTTTTTCAAAATTTGTTTATATCAACTATACATAAGTATTCAATATAAACTGAATCGAATATGAAATTAACAGAAAAAAACATTACTTTTATATATTTACAACAATTTCTTTGACTACAGTATTTTTGGCAATTTTTTTACCAAAGATTTAGACTGTAAAACATTTTTTTATATCAGCTGGTCATTAATTATAATATATAAAAGGAAACTAGTACTTATTTTATCTTCTTTTTTTCATAATCATCCTTTTTTTTGTCAAATATATTTGCTTATATATGTCAAAGTTGTTTTTTTATATTTATATGTAACTTTTATAGATGCCTCTTATAAGTATTTTGATATTAAATTCTTATAATATATAAGACCAGACTCAACAGACAATTGTTGTATAATCTCCCACTGAGACATTGTTTTTGTATAATTGATACCTAAAAAGGAATTAACACCATACTATTCTATTACCTAATATATGCCTAAGTTTTAACAAGTCATAGTTATCGTTTTCTTACCTAATCCTTAGATAAGGATGTCTACCTAATACAAATTTGTCTCTGAGGTAATATTTACCTATATATATTTTCGATTTTTCTACTATTATTGGCTATCCTAATCACAACAACCCATTCACTTATATAAAGGGCAATTTTCTCGGTCCTTGAATCTGAATTATAGATAACTCTTCTTAAATAACACTTATTTAAGACTTATATAATTATATAATGGAAGGAGAAGAAAATAAGCCTATTTCATATGTCTTTGAGATAATATATTAAGACTTCGTATATATATATATTATTTACGTTATCAATAGATTAGTTCACCCCAGGAAACAAGAACAGCTGGTTGTTTGGCCGAGCGGTCTAAGGCGCCTGATTCAAGAAATGCAAGTTTCTTAACCAACAAAAGTTGGGAACACTCAGGTATCGAAAGATGCAAGAGTTCGAATCTCTTAGCAACCATTTCTTTTTTTACAATTATTGCACGATATTATAACTTTGCACGAAACAAAACTGTAATAGATGAAGACCTACTACGAGAGCTATACTCTTCTAGAATATAAAATAAGATGAATACTTTTTGGTTGTGTCCTCTATATATGTTACATAAACTATACTGTATAGAAGAAGTAGATAAGATAAATAGATATACAAAAGATATACAGTTCATAAATATGAAAAACAAGAACGTCCTCGTGGATTAAAGAATCTGCAAGATCATCTACTATGACATCGAGGAACTATATGTCAGAGTATGGATGCACTAATGATTTTATAACAAGATAGTAGAAAGGATTGCAGTGCTCCAAAAAAATTATTCTCATAACTTCATCTTTCACAAAAGCAAGAATATCCAGAAAAATTGGTTTACATCAAGAATTAAAAAGTGATAATAAAACAAATACCTAGGGAAGTTTTTTATGTGTTCCGAATAAATTCACTAGCTTTATTACTCATCTTTCAGAATTACTGCAAAAATTGTGACCATTAGAAGACTTGACATATGAGATAACTAATAATTTCTGTCAATCCATATTCAAGATATTGTCTTCTATTTCATCATTGGCCATATATGACAGTTAAGATTTTCTTTTAAAACTATGGTCGCCATTAATAATAAAAATTAAGAATGATCTGGTTCAATGATAAGAAAAGAAGACCAAAACATATTTACCATGTATTGTCTATAGTAAAATAACAACTATGGATATGCATGTTGATAACAACAACCATTTTAGCAATTCCATGAATTTAGTAGATATCTTATTGGTTTATAAATTTGAATATTGCATTATTAACAACAACACATAAAAATTCAACTATTAATATTTTTTTTACGAAATATACTATGGAATAAATAATATAAATTAATTGTACAGGATAACAGTAGATGCAAAAATCATCTTGTCAATATGATAGTGATGTATCATATATCATAAATAATATACTTTTTCCAGTAGTAAATTTGGTTCTATACTAATCACTGTCTTTAAATATGTCAATAATAGTCTTGCTAATTATTGATTCTTACATTTACAAAAGGCCAAACAGATTCTGTCTTATGATAGCGCATGTTTTTAGTCTTTCTTCTTTCCTCTTAAAAATTCATGTTAAGTTAAATGTAGTGGTAGTGTAACATATTCATGAGAGTAAATTATTGTGCCTTAGCACCTTAATTTTCCCCAGTGACATTATATTCTTTTTGCATATGCTTATGTTAGTAAGCTTGTTTTAAGCTATTTCAACATTTTCATCTTAAAAAGAGAAAGCAAAAAAAAAAAAAAGATTATTCAAATAGACTGGACTTCACTTACACACATATTTACATATAAACTAAGTCCAGTGAATGTCAATGAAGGAAGTTTCAACTTTTTGTTTAAAATCATTCAAGGTTATACTATATAAATAACAGGAAATAACTAGATCTACTCAGGAAAGACTACATATTATGAATCTGTGTTTAAATCAAATAGATCATTTTATTATTAATCCTTCATGGAGGTATTCGTCTTTGATTAATTATCCTTATCAATTCGCAAGATCTATGATATGTGCAGTTAAAGAGCAACGAGAAGAAACATATCAACAGCACAATCAACTCTTTGATATTGCATTAACTTTTGTTTTCAGTAAATATGCAGTAATATGTTTATTGACAGCTGTAGCTTTGAACGAATTTATTATATCTAGATCACCACTATATAATACAAGGGTGAGGAGTACAAGAAGTAAACAGTTATTGAAGTTATCTACCAGGACACAACGTGCCATACAACTTGGAAATATTTTCATATTAATATATGCCATATGTCTTCCATTTTTTGAGAATGATCTAATAAAATGTCTTTTCAGAAGATATATAATCTTTGTAATAAGTTACGCATCTTCTACTACTATTAGTATAGTGAACCATAGAATACCATTAGAAAGTTCCGAGTATTCATTATTTGAATTGACTGTACAGTACTATCTTTTAGAAAGAAGACTTTTAAACCCATCTTTCTCAGTTAAAGAACAGTTAACAAGATTCAAGTGGTTTTTTGTCCCAGATTCCAGTGTGGGATTAACCAATTTACTAATTATTCATACAGTAGAGCTTTTTAATATCAAAAAATATCGTCTATATATTACATGCATTGTCGAATTTATCAATATGTCTTACTTTACTACACTATGTTATCTATACGGTATTGAAAATATCCCATTTGTTATTCAATATAGAAATTTTCCTAAAATCTTTTGCACTGTAGTGACAACATTATTTTTTTCCTGCTTTGTAATAGCTGCATTGATCAGATGGAATCCCAGAAATCCCAAAGAAGTTCGTTTCTCTGATTTGCAATATTATTCCTTTGTGAAAAATTGGTGGAGTCAACTTAATTTGACTGGGGAAGAAGATTACTTACTAATGATCAAAAAATTTGTTCAATTAATATATTCACGGAAGAACACTCAATTGCGCTATTATCATAGAGAGTTACCACCTATTGTTATCAGCAGAAACAATAAATTGATTCCAGGTAATATCATAATATCTTCACCGACAAATTCAAAGTATGAAATCAATTCTAATATGTTTTTCTGTTTGGGAAACAGACATATCAATGCTACTAATAAAAATAGTCATCGCAGCTTCAATCAACACCATTTTTTTACTGTGCCATTATCTTGGAATATATGCAAGATACTATGGAGATATACAATATCTAGATTTTCCAATAGATGGGACAATGAAGAAGTGGGTTCCAACAAATTAGAAAGAACTGACAACACAGTTATGGAACATGATGTTGATAATCACCTATGGACCTCTTTTAATAGAGAATGTACAATGTATGTTGATGAAGAAGATGATGATTACATATTGGAAGAAATATTTTCTGATCAAGAAGATGAACTATTAGAATACAATAATATTGACGATCACTTGGAAGATGATATGGACCTGCTGAATTTAATGTTGACTGACGATGTAGCTGCAACGAAAGGGGTTGGAGTAGAAGAGGAGAAGGAGGAGTACACAGAACGATACTGGTTGAGGCAAGTAACACCTATTATCAGGACCCATTTAATGGAAGACAAAAGAATGACTAGATCTCAATATAGCAAGAAACAGTACAATTCTAATTTTAATGTTAAAAACTTTACGAACACTAATTCACACATGTACCATAAAGAGACTTTAGATTCATTATGTGCTGTTTGCAAAACTAACGAGAGATGTATAATTTTATGGCCATGTAAATGTTTTGCATTATGTGAGCATTGTCGGGTTTCCCTGGCGTTAAGAGGCTATGAAAAATGTGTATATTGTAGACAGACGGTTTCTGGTTACAGTAAAGTTGAATTACAATAAAGTAAAACACCAAACGTGACACAAAACTACACCCTATTATGCCTATATTAAACATTTTTTCTGTTCAAGACCACCAATTACACCTTAATATATAGTTATTTTAAATTATATAAATACATAACGAATATCTGCATTGATAGATTTACATTATTTCTATTTAATAAATGAAATCATTACCTAATAATGTTGTGTTGAAAAAAAAACATAGAAAAGAAGAATGGAAAAAAAAGTCTATCAAATTACTCAGTGATGGAATAAACGGAAGGCATTTTCAACATAAACTAAATCGTTGGCATCAGCAGCAGCTAAAACAGCCTTATCCATCACAGAACCAGATGGTGCAGCGATATACTTAACTCCAGATCTAACAGCTCTGTAAACATTATCTGGGAATGGGAAGAATGCATCAGATGATAAAGAAACGTTGGTCAATTTAGATAACCATTCCTTTCTTTCAGCAGCAGTTAATGGAGTTGGTACTTCAGCGAATTTGGATTCATATTCAGACTTTTCTGGTTCTTCAGTTGGAATTTGACCGGTTACATATAAATCGATAGCATTAGACTTTTCTGGTCTCTTGACACCTTTAGCCCATTTGAATGCTAAGACTCTTGGGTGTTGTCTGAACCACCAATTGTCGGCTTTATCACCAGCCAACCTTGTACAATGGATTCTTGATTGTTGACCAGCACCCAACCCAATAACCATACCATTCTTTGCATAACAAACAGAGTTAGATTGTGTATATTTCAAAGCGATTGTAGCAACAGTTAGATCAATTGCAGCTTGTTCAGTTAAATTCTTATTTTGTGATATAATGTCTCTGAATGATGCTTGGTTAATAATGGCGTCGTTTCTCTTTTGTTGTAATGTAACACCAAAGACTTGCCTAGATTCAATGTTGTCTGGAGTATAGTTTGGATCAATTTGCAAGACACAATACTTACCACCTTTTTTCTTTTGTAAGATTTCAAGAGCTTCTGGTTCATAACCTGGGGCAATGATACCATCAGAGACTTCTTTAGAAATAATCTTAGCAGTTGGTACATCAACAATATTAGATAAAGCAATCCAGTCACCAAAAGAGGACATTCTATCGGCACCTCTAGCTCTAGCGTAAGCAGCAGCTAATGGAGACATATTTTCAATATCATTAACGAAGTATACTTGTTTTTCGACGTCAGTCAATGGAATACCGACGGCAACACCTGCTGGAGAAACATGTTTAAAGGAGGCAGCAGCTGGCAAGTTCAAAGAGGCAGATAATTCTTTGACCAATGGCCAAGAGTTCAAAGCGTCCAATAAGTTAATGTAACCTGGAGAACCACTTAGTACTTTGAATGGCAATTGCTCTTGTTCAGTGACAAAAGCTTGAGCAGGTTTCTGATGTGGATTAGCACCATAACGTAATGGCAACATCTCCTTACCTTCAGAATATTGTTTTCTGAAGAAATCAGAGATAGCAGCATCGTAGCTAGCAGTATGTTCAAAGGCTTTCAAAGCAAAAGTGTTTCTAGATTCTGTAGAGATTTCACCCTTTTCCTTTAATTCACTTAAAAATTTAGAGTAATCATTTGGGTCAGATAATATAGTGACTCTGGCATGATTTTTAGCAGCGGCTCTTAACAAAGTGACACCACCAATATCAATCTCTTCGACAGCTTCTGGAACAGTGATACCAATCTTGGCAACAGTCTCCTTAAATGGGTATAAGTTACAGACAACGAAATCGATCATCTTAATATCTTGTTCTTTCAAATCTTTAAGATCAGATGGGATATCTCTGGCTAAGATACCACCGTGGACAGCTGGATGCAAAGTCTTAACTCTACCACCCAACATTTCTGGGGCATGTGTAATAGCAGAGACATCTTCCACAGGGAAACCAGCTTCACGGATCATGTTTGCTGTACCACCAGAAGCTAAGATACGAACGTTACATTCGGTCAAACCTCTGGCTAAATCCAACAAACCGGTCTTGTCGTAGACGGAAAGAATAGCAGTTTTAACTTCGCTAGACATATCTAGATTTTTATTACAGCTTTAAGGATATTCTAAATAAGCGTGTATATCTGTATAGACAAGCTTTATACCACGAAATAGAAGGTGTAATGACTTGTATCGATGGGGGATATATATATAGACACCAAGTAAGGAGAGGTAAGGGGTACCTTTAAGCAGACTCTAACTAAAAGAGAGTTAAATGACTTTTGTAGCGACTTAACACAAGGAAACAAGAGAAAAACGAACAAACTGAGAGGAAATGAAACGGAGAAAAGTAACTGCCTTTTACTGGTAGATGCTATTTTTATAATGTATCCGTTATTTAAATATTTATGCGTAAACTAATCCATTCGCAGGAATGACTGAGTAAGTGAAAGGATGACTTCTCGAGAAAACTGCTTGATTCTTCCCTCTTTTTCGAGAATAAAACCCTCGAACAAATTTCCTCTGTTTCTTTTTGTTCCTGAATGCCCGCAAAAGGGAGAAAACAGAAAATTGAGTATTGAAATATTTAGACCTCGGGGGGAGTCAACAAAAGCAGGAGTCCGGAGACTGAGTCAGTCAATATGTCCCAGTTTTGTAATTATTTTATTACAGGGTTTGTAAGTAAACAGTTCATCAAGAAAAAAGAATAACTTTGACCTACGTAAGAGAAAATATTTCTTATGCTAGTTATAATATAACGACATGAGTTTAACATCTTGGCTAATTGATAATTTATCACATATTATAGTATAAAAATACAATACCGGAATATATCTGCACTAAAAGTAGGGAAACATTTCATATTTGTTTGATTTATATGTATCCTCGCGCTGAGTTACTTATTTCTCTTAAAAAAAAATGCTGTAACTATAGAAAGCCATTACAATCCATACAGTTAATATTTGAGATACAAATATAATAGAGATTGCACAAATAAAACAGAAGAGCATAGTTTAAATTGATTGTTTTTTTATTTTTATTCTTGTTCAAAAAGATCAGTTCATAAATAACTATATATGTAAATATTTATAACCATAAAATAGGAAAATATAAATAAATTAATAGTAATAGAAACAAAAATAATAAAATAACAAGTAAAGATCAAAAAAAAATTATCTGTCATTATCATTAAAGAAGGAAAAAAAGGGGGTGAATGAAAAATAAAATAAAAAAAAAAAACAGAGATTACAAAAGTCTGTCATCTCATTCAGCCCATTCTCTTGGATGAGTAGTGACTTCTAATAGTTTAGCTTCTCTAGAACCTGGTGCAGGATGATGGTCGTAAACCCAGGAAGCGTATTCTGGTAAACTCATCAAGATAGATTCGACTCTAGAACCTGGAGTTCTTAAACCAAATTGAGTACCTCTATCATAGATTAAATTGTATTCGACATATCTACCACGTCTAATCAATTGCCATTTCTTTTCTTCTTCGGTGAATGGCATATCTTTTCTTCTTTTAATAATTGTCAAATAGGATGGCAAGAAGGCATCAAAACTGTCTTCCACGATCTTTAAAATTTCTTCGGGATCCTTTTCATTGTAATCGTCGAAGAAAGTACCACCAATACCACGGGTTTCATTACGGTGCTTGATTAAGAAATATTCATCTGCCCATTTCTTGAATCTTGGATATAAAGCAGGATCATGCTTATCAAGTGCCTTTTTGTGTAAAGTGTGAAATAAGACAGCATCTTCTTCATATAAATAGAATGGAGTCAAATCAGCACCACCACCAAACCACCAGCTTTGTGGGGTTCCGTCTGGATTCCAAGTCTCAAAGTATCTGTAGTTTAGATGGGTAGTTGGACAATGTGGGTTCTTTGGATGAATAACCATACTTAAACCACAGGCGAAGAATTTGACACCTTCAGATACAGGTAAACCAGTCTCTGGATCAACTGGTAATTTTAAGTCTGCATGATCATTCTTCATTGCTAGGATAGCAGATGGTGTCAAATTACCATAAACAACAGAGACATTAACACCACCCTTTTCGAAAGTGGTACCATTGGAGATAACCATAGAGGTACCACCACCACCGTCGTTACCACGTTCCCATGTATCAGCATGGAATTTAACGGTGTCGACAGATTCTAAACCTTCAGTAATTTCCTTTTGTTTACGACGGATTAGAGCTTCCATCTTCTCCCTAATGGAAGCATGTTTGGAATCAGTTGGAGCAGGCATGGTAAGGATATGTAATTAAAATTTGGCAATTGACTTGCTTGTCTTCAGGGAAGAGATTAATAAGAGAGCCAAGCAAGAATAATATTGTGTTGTCAAAGGTAATGCACTTGTGAAAAAAAAAAAATTACCTACTGACAAGCAACTATGAATCCAAATAGCAAATAAATTTTGAATGAGAAACAAGACAGTTCCAGAATTGGATGCCTTATATAGGTAACAAATATAAGTATCCAAGAATTTATCCATTATCAATCTGACGTGACAATTTTGTCCTTTGTCGTTACTTTTGTTTACCATTCCTGCGTTCGTCGACCACTTTTTGTTATTGTTTTTCTTTTGTTCCTGAATTTTTGTGAATACAAAAATACATAACCAAAATTATAACTAATTTAATGCCTTAAGAGATCTCGCAGAAGAGAAAAAAGACAGAGAATCAGGGGAGGAAGGTCAAGAAAAAAAGGAAAGCAAAAAAAAAAAAGAAAACGAACACGAAAGTCAAGATAAAAAGGGCTATGTACAAAAAAAAGCACATATTAAATTCTTTCAACGATGCAAAGTTGTCACTTAGGCGGAAAAAATATACTTGACCCTAATTGCTTTTGTACTGTTTAGTGAATAAAACATAAAGCGAAACGGATTTTTCTTGGAGATTTTATTTCTGACCTAAACGTAATAAGAGGGGAAGCCACAAAGGATTTGTTCTGTTGTTAATATAGCGCAGCTTTTTTTTCTTTAGTATTTACAAACCCTAACTTTTTTTATCTGTATAAAAAAGTTAAGCGGTGGAAGGAAAAGATATTTTTTTAACTAGAATCTGTTTACTCAAAGTATTGCACAATGCAGGAAATTCTTGTTCTCGTTTAAAACAAAATGCCAAAAATGTCTTCCTCGAATTGTTCATATGCTATCTTAATATGAAATCGACCCAGCTCTTAGTTGACAATTACAACTATCATAATTATACTACTTTACCTCTACTATTATACCTACATATTGTATTTGACGTTTATCAAGACATATAATATTACTACCTAGTGAAAGAAAAAAATAATGGCTCTATTGTACAGAACAAGGCGTTTTCTACGATATATATCATCATTAGTTATGCTCTCTTTTTCCATTTTTTTTTTAGGCAGACCATAATCTTCTTGGAAATAAATGGCTTCATAGCTATTTCCTCTTCTCCTTGTATTTTATACAAAATATTATTCGTTCTTGGAATAAATGAAAATTAAACGAGAAAATAAACCTCGTTCAAAACTATAAACAATAGAAGGAAAAAAATAGATAAATAAACAGCTAGCTTATGTATTAATTTAACGAAAAAAAAATAAAAGATACACATGACAAGATGGGAATTTATGAAAATTTGTTGAGATTTGCTACAATCCACTACAAATAATTACCTATTTAATATCAGTATCTCTCCCCCATATGGTTGATATTCGTTTCCTGCTAGTTTTATTTGGAATTGGGTACTAATCAATACAAAAACAATTCTAATGTAAGCTCCACAATTTACTACTTGCCACTGCGTGCAGATATACATATGTCACTAGGATCACGCACATCAAACTTGCCCTTCATAAGTGTTAAGAGTTACATCTGATGTAGATGCATATATATACACTTTGTTGAACAGGTTTTTGTTAACTTGGTTACCAAACTATCATCTAGTTCTTCATTCTAATACGGTTCCCTTCTTCATAGAATAATCTTTAACAAATGATAAATTGAAGAAGACGCATTTATGACAGTTTTCAATCAGAAAAGAAAGACTGAATTCACATGGAAATATTTTTTTAATGATAGTAGTATATATATATATATATATGAGAAGCCACAGATGTATGCAAGTAGAGAGGTAAGCAATAAAGTATTGCCATCACTAGAAGTCATTTAACATTAATTTTTTACCTTATTGATCGTGAAACTTAATCAACCCAATATTCTTTTGCATCCCCTCATCATTGGAATATTCTAGTTTTTTGAGTAGCCTGATTATTTTTCTTGTAGTATTTCACTGATCTAGTTATAAGAGGTCAAGGGACTTTTAATAAAAAGAAATCAAACCTTATTTTTTTTTTTTTTTGGTAGCATTGCTGAAATTATTTCTGTAATTAATTATTTGGTATCATTACCATGGCTGATAGTGATCAAAATTAAATTACACCACACAAACCTCTTCTTTTTGGATAGTTTAAGACAAGCTTAGAAAGCTAAAGAATATTAGAGAATAGACAAAAAATAAGGTTGAAGAAGCCTTGAATATATAGTACATAAATCTTGGTTGAATTAGATTAGTTCAACTGGTTTTATTCAAGATTGTATTTAGAGATATAAAGTTAGTCTATATCTTATATCCATCTATGCTAGTAGTTATTAAGATTACTCCCCCGCCCCCCCAGTATATCGTTATCTTAATATCCTAGCCGTAGAGAGTAGCACAACAGCTAACCTTGGTGATAATTACTCTATCTCTACAATCTGCACTAGACCACTCAAAAACAATTTTCTATTAAATCTCATATTGTTATTGTAAGGAGGTGTTGTAAATCTATTGATAAATTTCAATATAACCTTAGGATTTTCATTCAATATCACCTATACAAATGAATATACTGAAAAATTGAATTTTTTATTCATTTGTTTTGTGATATCTTGCTATGTATACATATATAAGAGAATATATCGCTAGAAAACAAAATATTCAATCATACTAATAGTGTAGTATAGTATAGTATGATCATCTCACAAGTCCTAAGGATATTCTTAATAACCTAGAGCATTCGTTAACCATTTTATAAAAAAACGGTACAGCAGGCAGTGGAGTGTTTGTTCGTGTCACTTTTCAGAGACACAAATTGTATACATACTAAGTTGCAAACATATATTTATATAACGGTAAAGAATAATGTTTATAGTTGAATTTTCGAATTACAGATACCCTAACAAAAAAAAAATAAAATTGTCTTTCTCGTGACAGAAAAAAAAAATTTATTTGTCTTCTTTACTTCTTCCTTTTTTTTTTTTTTTTTTTTTTTTTTCATTTTTTCGTCCAAGTAGAAAGAAGGAGATGCAATACACACACACGTATATAAATATATCTGTATAACATGTAGGATGATCAAGTTCTTACAATCTTTCGTCTTCCCAATTTTCCAGGCTTGCTATCTTTCATTCTCTCTTTTTCTTTCTCACTTTATGAATTTACTTCCTCTATTTCTCCTTAACATTAACCAAAGTTATCATTATTGCGAACATGACTTCCTTCTGTGTGGATGCTTCCATTACGGGGGTAAGAAGTGATAACAATCGCGTGTGCGTGTTTATATTTCCCATAAATTCATTGGATTTACTTTGGAATTTTGAATGATGATAAAAATTTGACAACAACAACTTGAATTTCTTCAACCGAATCCAAATAACAGGTGGAAATTTTCTAACTTTGACATAGCTTTTTAACCCTGATCCAAAATTTCAACGCCAATCCAATCTATATTTATGAATCTTGAACGAGGAGTAGATCTTGTTTTTACTGAATAAATATTGTATTGTTTTATTAGGATCTCTCTCCCTCTCTCTCTTTTTTATTTTTTATTTTTTTTTTCTAACTTGTTAAACTTTCTTCTTATTGATATATACAAGTGAGCTAAAAACTATCTATTTGTTAGTCTATATATATAGAGTATTTTTTATCCCTTTCCAGTCTTTATTTGATTTTGGATGAGTTTAGCAACTCTATTATCTTTGAATCAACTACATTGTTAGACTGATTCTCTTGTGATCCAATATCAAGTTCACCACTGTTTTGAACGGCAGTAGTTTTAATATTATCCAATTCTTCCAACACTTGTTCTTCATGCCAACTCTTCACAGTTATTGGTTCTCTTTTAAATAGATTACATTTCACACCAACACCAGCGATCGAGTATTTAGATATGTAGGCCAACAACAGTTCCAAGACCTCATCATTTGCATCCCAGCACCTCAACAATCTCTTATGAGTGAATCTTTCGAAGTTTTCCTTAGACTTGGCGTGAACGAAAGGTGATCTAATCACTGTCCATGTTTCATGTCTTTTTGGCAAAGGTTTTGGTCCAGTCATTGGGATGCCTAAATAGAAGGCGACTCTTTGAATATAATCTGCAAAAAACTCCAGTGAATTGACTTCGTATGAACGTAGTTGGATGTCTAGTTTCAAATGACCATACTTGACTGGTAGTTTCATTGGAGGAAAATAAAGAGCTTTTACATTGATTGGTAAATCCTCGTTGACAGGTACACTTGATGAATCAGTAGATAATTTAGGAACTGACCCTATATTAGAGAAGTTTGAAGCGGTAGTAGTAGTAGTAGTACTAGTAGTAGCAGTAGCGCTGTTGCTAGTGGCTACATCTTTAGCCAAATTGGATTGATACCGTATTAAAGGTTTTAAAAATAACGAATAGGAGGAAGTATAGGATGAGACAATTTTGGACCTTAACATATGTGAAATATAATAACAACAATAATAGAGGAAAGCAGAGACGTCTAAGAGTGACTTGGGTTTGCTATGTAGAGCTATAAATCTAAGTATAGTTATGTATCTGTGTCTCTTCTCTATGTTATTCTTTACAGTTTCTTCTGCTTACTGACCAACCCTTGTTAGAGATATATGTATCTTTTTTTTTTTTTCTTAACTTTTCAAGACAAAGAAAAGAACAAGTCAAAGCAAAAAAAAAAAAAAAAAAAAAAAAATAAAAAAATAAATAAATTATAAAAAAAGTCAAAAACGAAATATCTTGTTTTCCAAAAACATGAACCCAGCCAGGATCGAACCGAGAAAAACGAACAAAAAATGCATCTGAAAAGATCGACAGAAAAAAGAATAATCGACTTTCTTTTTGGTGAAGGCTTAGTAAGGAGTGATGACTAATCAACACACGCAACACACACTCAGAAAACAATGGGCTGTATTATTATTATTATTATTTTTTCTATCTCCTCTTTTTTTTTTTCCCACTTCCTTTGTGATCACACAACCCAGGTGATAAGAGACAAAACGATAACAAAATAAAATAGAAAAAGAAAAAACCACACTTTTTTAGTAAGCAAAGCTTCCAGTGCCTCTCTTTAAGATAAGGAACAAAAGAAAACGAAAGACCCCACGTGATCCCAGGGGCGGCTGAATGCAACAACAATACAAACCCTACTTCTCCTCATCTGGGGACGAAAAAGGTTACCCTCCAAAACTCCCCGAAAGACAATAGCGCCGTGGTGGTTGCTTGATTGGTTTTCTATTGTTGTATTGCATTTGT
>JAKZLQ010000024.1:0-24219 GCA_023309525.1 Arxiozyma bovina | reverse complement strand
AAAAATATCCATTTGTATTCTTTCGATATTTACAATGCAAAGAGTCTTAAGGTTCTAAAATAGTAGGAATTGTTAAACAAAAGATTGTGCTAATAAGAAAGATAATGCATAATATCACATAATCGGATCTTAAAGGAATAAAAAAATGTACGAAAATATCATTTTGGTCCATAAACTGCAGTGTTGTGTTTTTTGGTTTTGATTAACATATTTTGTTTCTAATCAATAGTTTTATTTAACTTAGTATAACATATATTTATTATGACACATTGTATAAAATAATTCTAGAATAACTCTAAAAAGTAATGTTTATGACACTTTCTTGAAAATATAAGACAAAGTTAGATATTAACTGATATTATATGAATATGTATGCTATTGTAAAAAGTCCTAATTAGAAATCCTGAAATACGTAGTACGCGGGTAACGCTTGATGTCGAGGCAAAGGACTTGGAACGACCGAAACTCTGGGCCCAGGCTGTGAGTTTATTCAAACGAATGCAAGATCGTCAGATTAGCCATTGGTGGCAAATTACTGAGAAACTTATTTAAGAGACCTCTGATTATTGAGATTATGTGCCAGAGGTAATTGTCAGCATTAATATTCTTATTATATCTATTAGGTTCTGCCTAAGAGATCAACATCAATAATAACGAAAACAATAAGAATTATATAATTGCTTTACTAGTTAAAATCAACAACTGTATAATTTATAAGTGTTTGTATATAATTAATATCCATATTTTAGTACATTACTTAAGATAACCCCTTACAGCTATACACTTGGCCTTCGTATTTTAAAAAAAAAATAAGACAAAAATTTCTATTCGTAACCTTTAATAATAGAAACTATACACCATCTCACAACAACAATTAAAAAACTTTTTGTCATATATAGATTAACAGGTTATTTACTTTCTAAGTTGTATACTTCCATCACTGTCATAGTTTCAGATTGATATTCTATTTTACATTATATGGAATACACCGTGTTTTAGAAACAGCCAGTCTGTTAATATACAATAAATAGAAAAGAAGAATCTGAGGTATGTTTCAAACCAAACCGATATATGTGATATCCATTGAATTAATTTGAAGGAAACTAAAACCAACTTGTGAACCAAGTGAATTCTTTCCGTTTTTACTTATATATAGGATATCCAATAGCTCATATTACCGATATAAAATAATATATTTAACCTAAAGAAATGATACATATCCCAACATATAATATATTGGTTTATATCTTAACTTGTATGCAGGCTCTAAACCCTCTACTTATCAGTAATTTACAATGACTGATATTTATAGAAAGCTTCAATAATGCATTCTACATGTTGTAGTTTATAAAAAATGACGACAATAATTTGATTAACAAAAAAGACAAGTCATATAAAATATCAGGTTTAGATATAATTGATCACATATATTAAATACTAATAAAGTAGTTTTGTGTCTAGACACTAATTAACTATATTCATATTATCAATTATGATTGTTTTATAACAATGATGTTTATATTTTCTATTCAGTCAACATTACCTAAAGAAAATAAATCTAATTGTGTATAACATCTAATAAGAAGAGTCATTTAATAAATTTCACATAAACAGGAAGAATAAAGGAACAATTGGAGGTAATCTACAGTAAATATACTTAACAATGTCTTATATATTACTGCACACTTTAACGTATCTAAAATAGAGGTACAATTAATTCCTGTGGAAAAAAATACAGATATTCATCATGAAATATATATAATAGCCACAAAAAGTTCTTTTAATTGGTTCACACAGTAAACGTTTAATACTTCAATCTTATATAGGCTATAATGCCACTTAAATAAAGGAATATATCCACAAGGTCACAATGAATAGAACCATTTAAATCTTTTTATATTTGATCTGGAAGGAAATCATTCATATTTAAACACATAAAGGATCATAATATTCTGAAGGGTTGCAACTATAAAAATTGTTACGTTAATAAAGGAATCTTGTCGTTTTTATAGTCAACTTCAACACGCTTTGTTTTGTTGTTTTCTCTATTACTTTCTAAAGAGACTAATCCCTTTGTTGTAGGCATACTGGTTAACACTTTTGATTTCAGTTCATTTTCTAAGTCATCCAGCTCTTTATCTAGCACTACTTCAATATCGCTAACACCAATGACACTATGGGCAAGTGCATTATCAACTTCATTCTGATATTCTAGTTGTTCTTGAAAGTCACTGATAACCTCATCAACATTAACAAATTCCTTATTTAGTTTCGTTAAAATATCATTTCCTTTTTTTAAACCTTGTAAAAATTGGGCTTCAATCAATTTAAATTCAATATTAGATATCATAAACTCTAGATTAGTCAATTGATCAGAAGCTTGTTGTACCAAATATTCCTGGTAATGTATCCTTTTTAATAATAATCTTATTTTTTTATTTTGTTTATAATTGTCAGGATTATCTTTAATCATTTGTTTTATCCTTATCTTTTCTTTTTCAATTAACTTATCTGTCCTTTTAGTGAATTTGTGTATTTCATCTTTAGATCTTTTTAATTGTAAAACAGCTTTATCTGTTTCTGTGATTCGAATCTTGCTGTTTTTTTGTCCCATGGTCTATCGTACAGAAAATAAACATGCAAAGATTAAAAATTAAATCGCTAGTAAAGATTGTAAACCTTATAAGTGGACTCTTTCTGGACTTGCTAAGAGTTGTCTTGTTTTTGATGTATCTGATATATAAATTTAGCACAAGAAGTAGTCTTATGTGTTTGTTTTGGGTTGCTTTACCATATATACACTTCTTTTATGTTGTTCCCATTAGTCTAACTTTTACAGATTTTCACCGATATTTTTTCCCTTTACATAGTTTCTCCAAACTCCATTTAAATATTTGGAAATATCTTAAAGAAAAATAACCATAAACATCAACTTGTAAGTAAAAGCAGACAAGTCTTTGATATCTAATCAAAAAGGAAATAATGCAAACGAAATATTGGGAATATATACTTGATCATGATACCACGACTGTATGAAAGTAAATTACCATAGGTCTATTCAAGAAATGCCTTAGTCATATTATTAAGCAATATGAAAAGAGAATATATTTTTCATAATTTTGGAATACGTAAAAGATCAGCATAATTTTTTCTAAAAAGTAATATTATTGACTAAGAAAATTGACACTGTCTTAATCTCAGTAATATTAACTAACAATACAATAACTCTAATAGTCTTTTGAAGGAACTACACAATCTTTGGTTAGGCATTTTAATACAGTCTGATAATCATTATTCCTAAGGGTTACATTCATCTTCAATCCTAGATAGAATAAAAAAAATAAAAAAAAAAACTACATTAGTATTTTCCGAAATAGCATCAGAAAAAGATAGATTTTTATTATCTGTAGGTAACATACACCTTTTTAATCTTCCCATTATATAAACTACTAGTATTCTCTTAACCTACCCAATACAGACATGTCTTAGTGCAAATCACTCATAACTTGATCCATATTTAGTGAAAAGATTTCACTTATACTATCTAAACAAACCAATCTATGTAAAATATGAATTGTATCAGTGCCATATATGATTGAATATCTGATAACTACATTACTCATCCTGGAAAATTATTTAATTTTGAAATCTAAACGTGTCGCTTTATGTTTAAAGTAATGTCTTCCCTTATTTTCGCGAAAAACTAAACATAAAAGCAAGTCAAGTCAAGTCATGAAAGTTTTACATGTATACAATAATATATTTAGGTCATACGTATTTAAAACTATTACAAGCATGGAAACGTCATTATCTTACAACCACTTTGCAGCAAACATATCGTATATTGCCCTGTAATGACCAACAACACCTAGAACAACAAACATGTGCCAAAAAGTGTGTGAGCAACCAACATAATCTACCCACCATAAGGATAAAAGACCCCTTCTTGGATTAAGATGACGCACCGGAGCACTTCTGAAGTGAATATGCTCCTCTTTAGTTATTATGTCAACATCTGTAGATAATTGAAATGTTGTTGGGATGGAGGCATCTACAACCACATCTGTTCGGAATCTCTCAGGTATAAAAGAACCATAAAATATGACCCCGATTAGATACCAAATGATAGATTTATTGAGCACCATTGACAATAAAGATTTGGAAAAGTGGAAAGACTCCAAATACGTTGCATGTAAAAAGGACAAAATGCCCATAGATGCCAAAAGAATAAAAAATCTGATTCTTAGGGGACGAGACTCTGGTGAATCAAACTTAGGCGAACAATTTAAAAATACACCAACAGTTCCAAGTGATAATGAAACAAACATATAGAAAAACATAGGTACTTTATGCTCATATAAACTAACAAATTCTGCTGTTAGAATCGAAGCAGTTATTAGAATTGATATTCCACTATAATCCACACATGCAAATTTCCTACGTAATTTTAAGGTACATGTTCCATTAAAAGTATGCCAAAATACGGAAGCCAATAAGCATTTCAATGAAGCGGCAAGGAAAACATAAAGGATACATTTGGCACTAAGAGGTACCCTATCAGATTGAAAAACTTCAGACTTTGGAAAGATATAAGCTGCCAAATACATCATATACATAGCCCCGATTAAATGTGACCATATGTTAGATGTTTCATTATGCCAACCATACCAATTAATAACAGATAATAGTGACTTTTTATGTGAATTATAAAACCTATAATTTCTGATAATGTAGCGATTCTCTCTCCATGGAAATGGTAATTGATAATAATGTAATAATTTAGTTTTACCCTCTTCATGTGCTGTAGTATGACCATGGTTCATAATTATTTGTTTGATATCTTCGTCCGGCTTCAGTAAATGTTTTGGAACATTCTTATTCATCTGCATATATACCCTTATCTTTTCATTGACGACTTTCTCTTTTGGAGAATCGAGCTGAACAGTAGATGATGATGATACAACAGACCCTTGCCTGGAAAATATTGAAGAAGATGTTGACGATAAACCATATGATGTTGTAACCGTTGTATTAAGTTCATTCAATGTTGCAGATGAACAGAGAGAACTATCATAAGAAAGCTTTCGTCCAAAGAGATGCTTTGCAAAGTATATATTATCAATATAGCTATCGTTATTAACCAGAGTTACCGCATCTGAATTCAGTGAAACCTGTGAATCACGTACTAGACCCTCACTTGTACCATAAACATCGTGATTACTGTTAAAAACCTCATCCTCTTGAATAGCCGAAGAAGTTACGGAACCTAAAGAGCCATTATTTGTATTATTGGTATTCCTGTTGTGTGAAGATCCAAAATCGGATCCTATAAAAGGATTACTGACAAACTTGTAGGCATTATATTTATTAGCGAACTCTTTGCCTGTACGTGTGACCCTATTAATGTTGTTCATGCCTCTCCTTTTTAATTTGCTTAATGATACCATTTTATCTTGTTTAAGCCTGCTCAAAGAATCCATGATGATAGGATGGAAAAATTATGGAAGAATAAAAGACCTATGTTATGTTGATAAATATTTCGCAAATACCTGATTATCACCTCTGAGGAGACACACAATAAAGGCAAACTAGAAATCTTACGTGTAAAGTCTGGTATCTTCCAATAGTCACACGAAACACAAGGGTGTATAAGAAGATGATATAGATTACCAAGGAAGGAACAATATGTAATCGAAAGAACTTTAAAAAGTTGACAAAAAAACTTATTTTTCATCGGAATGATAAATATGGTTTTAAGTATAACGAGGAGAAGGCATCTTTACCAGATCTCGTTTTTAAGCTTTTTTCTTCTCGAAGATTGTTTCGTCTTAAAGAAATGGAGACATTTTGTAAAAACCTCGGAGAATCAAGAAAGACAATAAGAAAAAAAAACCCGCTTATCAAGGATATAGACCGAATAATTAAAAAATCATTTGGTCACGCGACACGATATTCCTAATCAATTAATTTATGCTCCAAAAATTTCCCTTTCCCCTTTTTTATAGTTTCTAGTTTTGTTTCTGTAATCTAAGTTTATACGAGAAAAATTCAATTAAGACCCCATATACGGATGCTACTTAAACTTAAAACGACTTCATCAAATACATACTGGTAAAATGAATTAATATCAAAAATATAAACTATGGACTAGAGGTATGCAAGCAGGATTCTTTACATACAGCTAAGACCAGACATAAAATTTTCGTAACTTATCGTAAACAATACCAAAAATTTTATTTGTTTATTTTTGACTGAAAACAAAAAAGTCCATGCACAGGTAAGCACATAGATCACCGAATTAAAGTATTGTAGGGTTTACAAAAACCCTAATGGAAAAAAGATTAGGGCAAGAAAAAAAAATATTCGGTTGTTCGAAAAGACCTGTCGCTCTCTTTGCTATGTATGGAATTAAACAGTAATGCGAATGACTAATTTCTTACGGAGTGTTTTTTTGTTTATAACTACCTACTTTCCGTTTTTTTTTTTTCCTACCTTCGAAAAAGTTTTGCTAATGCGACTCGCATAAAAAATCAAAGAAAATTTTTTACATGAAAATACGCAGAAACTGTGAACAAATTTCTGGATCATCAAAATTTCATTAAATTTTTCTTTTTTTCATACAGACGTGCTGTTATTTTATCTTTCTTTTCTTTCTCATTGGAAATATCAAGCGTTACCTTAACACTTTTTAATATGTAGAAGAGAAGACTTTCAATGTCAAACTTGAAAATATACGTTTTACTTAATAATTTAATCAATTAAAAAATTAATTGTGAACACACATACATAAATATATACTACTGCGGTAACCTTAACGATGTCTTCCGAGGAAACTACTGTTGATCCACAAGTTGCCTACAATTTAATTACTAAAAACCTACAAGAAGTTTTAAATCCACAAATCATCAAAAATATTCTTGAGGTTGAACAAAGACCGCTAAAGTTATACTGGGGGACTGCCCCAACAGGTAAACCACACTGTGGTTATTTTGTTCCAATGACAAAGCTAGCACATTTCTTAAAGGCTGGTTGTGAGGTAACAGTGCTCTTGGCTGATTTACATGCATTTTTAGACAATATGAAGGCTCCATTAGAAGTAGTCAACTACAGGGCTAAATATTATGAATTGGCCATTAAATCCATTTTGAGATCAATCAATGTTCCAATAGAAAAATTGAAATTCGTTCTTGGTTCATCCTATGAATTGACTCCAGAATATACATTAGATATATTCAAAATGGCCAACATTGTCTCGCAAAATGATGCTAAAAGAGCTGGTGCTGACGTTGTTAAACAAGTTGCCAATCCATTGTTGAGTGGGTTAATTTATCCATTGATGCAAGCATTAGATGAAGAATATTTAAAGGTTGATGCACAATTCGGTGGTATTGATCAAAGAAAGATTTTTGTTCTTGCTGAAGAAAATTTACCAAGTTTAGGTTACAAAAAGAGAGCACACTTGATGAATCCAATGGTTCCAGGTTTAGGTCAAGGTGGTAAAATGTCTGCTTCTGATCCAAATTCTAAGATTGATCTTTTGGAGGAACCAAATGTTGTCAAGAAGAAAATCAACAGTGCGTTCTGTAGTCCAGGAAATGTCGAAGACAACGGCTTATTGTCCTTCATCGAATTTGTTGTGAGTCCAATTCAAGAATTGAAATACGGTGAAAACCACTTTAGCTTCTTTATTGATAGACCAGAAAAATTTGGTGGTCCAATCACCTACACATCCTTCGCTGAATTGAAACAAGATTTCAAAGAGGAAAAACTATCTCCGCCAGATTTGAAGATAGGTGTTACTACCGCAATTAATGAACTATTGGCACCAATTAGAGAAGAATTTGCCTCTAATCCTGAATTCCAAGAGGCAGAAAAGAAAGGTTACCCAGTAGAAGTCAAGGTTAAAAAGACAAAAAAACCAAAAAACAAAGGGACAAGATACCCAGGTGCCCAAAGAAAAGAGCAACCAGCAGCTCACTCTGAAGAAGCATCTGTCGAAAAAGTTGTTGAACAAATGGAGAAAACTTCAATTTAAAAACTGACTAGTAAATGTCTTATCTAATATGCATTAGATATATAATTATGTAGATAGAAGATATAAAGAGTATGCAGATATAAGGTTAGTTTAATTCTTTTACAAAGTTTCCCAGCCACCAAAATCAAGATTACCGTCCGTCTTACGATAAATTATGTGCGGTATTAGATTACGTAATAGAACATTCTTCACAAGTTCAGTATACTTTTTCTTATCCAAAAACACTGGTGATCCATATTTTAATTCTATATCTGACTCCCCAAACGCATTCCGATACGGAGTCTCGTAAAAAGTACCCCTATTCCCATATGACAGGTATAAGGTGTTGCTTCTAATTAGTAAAAATATACCATAAATCGATGTATAAGAACACTCATTTCTTGTATGATTAGTACATTCACCAATTAAAAATTTATGTAGTGCACTTTGGTGTTGTAAACTAACGACCTTTCCACAAAACAGACACATTGCTGGGTCACTATATATTACTTTTAAGACATCCATCTTTTCCAACTCTAGGCATAATTCGGACAAATTATAGGGTAAATTAATTAGCTGTATGGGTTCAGAAGAATTGAATTTCATATTTCCTAACATTGTGCTTATTGTAGACTCCGAATAATAACGAGATAACGAATTTCTGATATTATCTTGTTTTTCTAAGTCACCCATCACCATTTGTAGTAGCGTATTAAAATTTTGCACCTTTTCCAAATCAAACTGTTGTAAATAAAATTCTAACTCATTAGTTATATATCCTTTATACTTCACAGAAGTCTTGGTATGTTCATCGGCAATAGGATACTTGCCTAGATATAATAAATAACTTCTCCTCAAAAATACTACCATTGATTGGTACAGCCACTTATATATGAATGGTGCAATCTTATCAAGGGGACATCTAAGTAAGCAAGTATTTTTGCAAACATCACTTAGTATTCGTCTGATAATACTAATCAGTAACTCCGGATCAAAATGTTTCATCTGATAATCAGTATCGATAGGAGGATGCTTTGGTAAAGATATAATAAATTCTTCCGCATTAATGTTACAATCAGTTTGGATCAGATTACAACATAGGGACACTAAATTTTGAAATAATTTCATTTTTAAGATCTTCAATAACCAATGCTTGTCATCTTTTTTCAATTTGTTACGCATTTCAAGCAATTGACTAACGTAGAGAAGTAAATCTTCATTGAAATGGAGCAAAATACCTTCATACCAATTTTGATCTTCGAAAAATAAGGTTGTTTCCTTAATCATATTATTTCTTGTTTGCAGGGTATAAGTCTCAGTTTTAAGTTCTGATAATAATCTTAATGCTAACAAACATTGACTTGGAATATTATCTTTTAAAAAGCTGGAGTTAAATTCAGCGATATCATATCTCAAATATAGTTCAATATTGGATGTGGTATTAATGAGCAATTGATTGACTGCTTTAAACATATCAAGTTTTTCTGTACTGGAAGGATTCATCAAATTTTGGAGAATAAAAATACACTCTTCTCCACTACTAGATAGTCCAGACTTTTTATCTTGGAAAATATTTTGTGTTGTAAAATGCTGAGACAAAAATTCTTTAGTACTTTTCAATCTATATTCTTTTATTTTTGGCACAAAAGAATTTGACAAAGAATTACAAACAGGACAATACAATAATCCATAACCAAACGAATCTGGTACATTTTTCGTAGTCTGAGTTTGTGCCAATCTAATACTTTTTAGATGTTTACCCAGGCATGCTATGTGAGAACCATGCCCACATACACGAACAACAGGCTTCTCTTCAATTGGACCTAATGTCTTTCTTTTGACGTTTACAAAATCCATAACATGATCACAAATACCAACTTCCTCATATGAAAAATAAACAAATGAGGTGTTTTCCTTCCTTGTTTTACAAAATATGCAAAAATCGTCTGGAAATTTCCAGCTCATATCATCAGAACACTGTATATGGAGAAAATGTTGGGAAATTGATGTATTTTCAACAGAGATTACTTCCTCCAGTGAGACACTCTTATTTTTTTCTAAAAATTTTTTCTGTTGATGGGCCAGTTTTCTTAGGATCTTTTCCTTTCGTAGTCTTGCTTTTTCTTTTTTTTTACTAAAGTCAGCATCCTTCAACTTTTGAGAAGTACAACTTGACCATAGTGTATCTTTATTATAAGATTCTGCTTGTTCCATTAAGTAACTATCGATATCAACATGTGGTGCATTTTCCTTTAAGTAATAAAAAATTTGCTTTATCTCTCCATGGACTGTTGAAAACTCTTCTATTGACAAAAATGAATAAAGCAGAGATCCGATACTGTGATAATGATAGAATTCCGTATCAACTACTTCATATTCATGCCAGAATATTTTTGTAAATTCATGAATGTTATTAACAACTGCAATATAAGTAAGGTGGATCGTTCTAGGGAGCAATATATCACATTTAAATTTCTTGATATAATCCAATGTGTGTTTTAAAAACATGCCAAAACAATCCACTGATGTGATTGAAAATAATTCAGAGTAAGGGGAAGCCTGCAATTTATCAACAAATTTTTTCGTTGGCACAAATGTATCATCAAAACCAATATTATTAAGTTTCATCATTTCATGTCTTACCTCTGTCTCAATTTCGTATCTTCTATTTGGTGTTAAGCCATAATAATATGGGTCAAGATCAGATTTATATTCCTCCTTTAATGTAAAACTACCAGTTTCATCAGAATTGACTGGTTTATGAAAGTGTGTATATTTTTTTAGATAAGAATCAAAAGCAGCGTGTTTAACAATATGTTCCGGTATGCTGTTTACAATGTGTTCATATGTGACCTGTTTTAGGGAGACGGAATGAATGATTTCTGCTTTTAAAGTTTTTTCAAAACTATCTACTGAAGAGGTCACTATGAGGTATTTCATTTCAGTCAATAGTCGTATTAGCAAAATAAGGGCTTCGTTTACAATCTTGATAGTTGTTGATTCATCTGGATAATCCCCCATTGGAATGCCTTTGCACCAATTTCTTAAACCCCATCTGACAAAATATGTTACCAGAAAATCACTGGGGTTAATGTTGCACATGCAAAGTTGCACATTAAATATATCGCTCACATAAGTGAATTCTCTCATACTATACTTTGTATACATTTTGGCTTGATGGCTGATAGAAACACCATTTCTCACCCAGAATCCCACTTCAATTTGACCAAGTAAAACCAATGTTGAAAGGGCTGGCTCTAAAATGCACTGCAGCAGTGTTGGATCCTGTATAAATTCTTTTATATTAATCTGGTTTTTCAATTCCAATGGAAGGGGTTCGTACCGGCCAGAAGTTGCCCATTGTAATACAAATTTAAAAAAATATGACATTGGATTTAAGAGGCTTTGAGAATTTACACCAACTTGAAAATTGATAATGTCTGATACATGGCTACACAATTTCTCTCTTACCGTTAGAATTTCATGTTCAAATATGGATGATCTGTGTTCCTCATTGACTTCTAATTGTCTCACGCGGATATAACCACAGTCTCTAAGACATTTAAACTCTTCCTTGATTGCCATGTTAATGAGTTTTTTAATCATATTTATACGGAAATTTTTATCAAATACTAGTGCAAGACTTCTTATGTAACTATCTGTCATTATTAGAATTGATGAGAAAAAAAAATAGAATGAGGAAAACTCGAAATTTTCATACTCAACATGATTATTAACCTCTCTCTTTAAAGGAAGAATATTATTAAATTGGCAAAATGCTGAGAATATACAATTTAAAAGTGATGAATTGGATAATAATTCAATTGGAATGGTATTAGTCGATAATAGGATGCACAATTCTTTAAGAGAAATAATAGTTTTCTTATTTTGGATACCTGTTGTTGGTAGTTTAAAATCCTTTTCTAGAGAAATGATGCAATTGTTTCCTTCTATATTAGAACTAGATAGATTCATTAAAACAAAAGTGAATCGCAATGTGCGCTCGACAAAATCATTGTTTATTGCCAAGTTTGCATATTCTGGATCTTGGAATGTATACTGTGATAAAAGAGCCATAATAAGCATATGTCTATCTGTGCTGGTATTAACAGACTGGTACAATAAATTTAGATAGATATCAAAGTATTGAGCAACCAGATAACTTCGAAATTCATCTGTTATAGAAAACACAGATACTAAAATATTCAGAAGTTGATGAAAATGGATTAACGATAGTCTCTCTAAAGTGTCTGTCAATAAATGTTGGAATCTTGACCCCTGTACTTCGTAAGTAATGGTTGAAGCGCCCTCTGTAATACCTTCTATTAAAGATGAATTATAATTTTTCATTATGAAATGATAAGTCTTGTTATTGGGCTTACTAAAATCCCATGTTTTATACCATATTTTCTTGATAGAATCCTTTTGAAGGATACACTTCCCAAATAGATTGATCTTCTGCAACGCGGGCATGCCAAGAGATGAGTGCAAGTCATGTATTCTCCATTTATCCAATAACGATAGACGTAGTGGGCATAAAAATGAAGATGGGTCATTTTGATTTTTACTCATAGTATACAGCCATTCCAGTAAAATTTCAGCCAAATGATGTTTATAGATTAAATGCATTCCTATGATAAATGTTTTGATATTACATTTTGCAAATTTAATACGAACGTCCTGTAATTGAGAAATATCATCGCTTTCTAGTAGGGTTACTGGTATGTTAGTTGTTTCTAGTTTTTGAACAACAGAAATAGCATATTCTATCGGTTTGTTTAAAATCTCTACTATATTGGCAGAGATTTCTCTTGGATGAACAGTTAAATTATCCACATGAATTTGTAAGACCCACTTTTCTCTGATATTTTTATTAAGGGAAAATTGTGAAACATTGGTCGACTGAAAGATAGAATTTGAGTTTATTGGAATCATATAAGGAACTAATAAATTCTCTTCATTAGTTATCGATTCATTGCCTTTATTATTTTGTTTTTCAGAAGCAGAAAGTAACTTATAAACTTCATTGATTTCGATCATGGTTGTAATTATATAATCCAAAATGGTATTGATAGTTGGCTGTGTACTTAGAGTCTGACTGTTATCCATAACATTCTCCTCTTGATTACTATTATCCTCTGTGTTACATTTATTGCTGTTATTAGATGTGTTCTTACAAAGAAAAGCATTTTGTGGATTTTTAAAGACTGAGCTATTACCACAATGACACACTCTGCCCTCATCTCTTGTAACAATTTTCGAAAGATAGTCATGATCTTTGTGATGTTGTGGATCAAAACAAAATTCGCAAATTTCGTACAATGGATTGGTCATACAAGTAAAACAATAATACACAGTTTCAATTGGATAACTTAATCGTCGACACATTGTACCTTTATGATTATTCTCGATATTATCATTAAGAAACGTTTTTTTCCATGTATCATCATATAATAAATCTGAGTACGTATCTATATTCGCACAAATAGCTTCAAAATTTTGAATAATGCTAACCCAATCAATATTTTCATTATTTTTTATTAAACAAAGGTTTAATGTCTTCCAAACATAATAATCAAAAACTTCATTATAGTTGTTGTTACAAAGAATCGGTAAAAAAGATAAAAACTCTTGTAAACTTTCTGGTATCTTGTTTTGTACATTAGCCATTTCTATAGGTAATCTACATTTAATTAGTCTAATGAAGTTACAGTAACATACCACTTAATATAAATGGAGATAGGGGAAAAAAGTTTTTATATCAGTTATAATGAAGTAAAGGAATACACTTAGTAGTACTATGGTGTTTTTTTAAAAAAAAATTAAAAGATGAAAAATAAAAGGTTGGAGAGGGGATGATTACACGTTTTAACTGTTCTTAAAATATGTAATTTGTTTTAAATAATAATTTTATCGAGATAACGTCTCTTTCACTTCTTTTCATCTTCTTTATTACGTTATGCTGTGAAGTAGAGTGCATGTAATCAAACCTTTGCCATCGTTTGTATTCTGTTTAAATGACACTTCCTGTTTTGTTTTTCTCTTTTCTCTTTTTTTTACCGCTAATGGAAAGAAAAAAATTGGAAAATGAAGAGAGATGAAAACACCATTAAATAATAATAAGACGCTGATGAATTGTAATAATAAAAAGTGAAAACAAAAAGAGAGAATGTTTCAAATGGTGTATATGAAAAGATGAGAGTTCCAAAAGGAGTAGAAAGAAGAAACTTTCAATGTGGATAAGTTGATTGCAGTACAAATAGAATTTATTACATTACAATTTTAAAATCAATTGACAACAATTAATATCCATGATTCATTCAGTATTGATATGTATGTTGGCACTATCTTCCTCATTGTTAAATTCTTCCTGGTATCTTTAAAAATTAATATTGTGACTTAAAATATTACTAACTAATGTTCTTCCCTGTTATATGTATAGTTAATAAGAAATGTCAGCCAAGATTAATTAAATTTTATACACCTGTAGATCTGCCTAATCAAAAAAGATTATTAAATCAAGTGTATGAATTAATATCACAGAGAAATACAGAAATTCAAAGTTCTTTTTTAGTAACACCGCCACTTCTATTATCACAAGATTCTAATAGTGATTTCGATCAAAGTATACAAATAATATACAAAAATTATGCAACTTTATATTTTACCTTTATTGTAGATGATCAGGAATCCGAATTGGCTATGTTGGATTTAATTCAAACTTTTGTGGAAGCATTAGATAAGTGTTTCACTGAAGTAAACGAATTGGATTTGATCTTTAACTGGCAAACTTTACAAAGTGTGTTAGACGAAATTATTCAAGGTGGGATGGTTATTGAAACTAATGTTTCCAAAATTGTGTCCTCCATAGATGAATTGAATCGTCTAGCAGAAACTTCGGATAACAAAGTTGGATTTGCATTTGGCAATGCATTTCAAGCTCTAACACAAAGCAGTTTTGCTCAGTGGGCTTCCAGACAATAAAAGGAGTCGTATATATCTATTTATTTAACTATGTATATTTTGGATTATCTGGGTGAATGTATATATATATGTATATATATTTGTGTGAGTTTATGTGCATATATGGCAAAGAAAACAGGTATCTGTATGCTAAGTTTTATAACTCTTTATTCTCGTTTCAAAAACAGATAGTTGATGTTGTAAATTTTCAACAGAGGTATTAAAGTCATTTGATAGATCAAAAATTATTTTATTTTCTAACTTACAGATTAAGTCCAACCGTTCCTCAGTATTCATGTTTTCATCAACACAATTAGAATTATCATTATTACTATTGTTATTATCTACTGAATTTAATAATCTTAAGTATTTCTCTTGCAATTCCTCAATGAAAGTTAAAGGTGTCCTGTTCAATTCAACATAAGGGAAATAAGTAGTGTCTAATGGTACAATATCTTTCAATTTTCTTAGAATGATTCCTTCATCCATAGATAATTTTCCTAAGTCTTCATGGTTTTTTACTTCTAATGGTATAAATTTCCTTTCAATCCAAGTTAAATAGTTAGTTGATTCTTTTTCTGACCAATTTATTGGATTTGACGATACTTCATTTACCATATCGTGATTTGTATTTAATAGTTTAGTCAGTCTACGATTAATACTCTTTTCACTTATATCTTCTTCATTTATGGGAGATGTTCGTAACAAAGCTTCAAGCCAACAGTTAGGATAAATTTGTTTCTCAGTGTATACTCCATCATATAAAAGTACATAACGTATTGTAAGAATAAAACTTAATATGACATATGTTTCGGGTAGTAAAAGATGGTTAGAAACACTTCTATTCGGTATTTTATAGATTGATATAGTTAAATCTTTTCCATTGGAACAGAATAGATCAACAAATTTTTTGGTGTAGAAGAAAAACTCAGGTGGTAATGTGGTCAACGTAATTAACTTGAATATTAATCCTGTCACATTTATTGTACCATTGAACTTCTTAGTAATATGTGTTAACGAGTTAAAACGTAATATAGCATCAGTAAATGTTTTTAAAGTTAGTAAATTGTTTCCATTCAAAGAAGACAAATAGAAATTAGGTAATCTTTCATTCCAACTTCGTGGGATAATATTCCCAGCTTTATAATATGGAAAATCTAATGATGAAATCCAATTGAGCAAGTCACAGAAATATACTGGTAAACCCAATTGCAAGATGGAAAAGTAAATAACAGATACAGTTATATTAATATTAAGTGATATGACAGTATCATTTGGTTCATTATTAATTTTGCTTAAAAATGATAGCCAAATTAATTTAACTATATTTTCAAATTTTAAAGGAAATCCACGGATATTGATCAAATAATCAACTTGTTTCTTTAAAATATATTGTAATGATTTAATCATTAACAATTTGGCTTGTTTCCCCTTTATAAATTTTTTACTGTGTTTAATTTTTAGAATATTCTGCTGAGAAAGAGGAAGACTTGATTGGAAACTACCTTGTTGATTCGTAGTTAAATTTAATCTTTTGGTGATAACACCTTGAGATTGTTGTCCTGCTGCATCATCGTCATTATTAAATTCAACATCACCTTCCATAACATGACCATATTGACAAGTTCTTCTACCAGCGATTATCCTCCATAATCTGGAGGGACAATTATCAACCCCACAAATAGGACCTCTAATAAACGTGGAGGACATTTAAGCTATGGTTTTTTTTGTGTACAAGTCAAACACACTAAAAAAAAAAAGGAAAAAAATTCATATATATATGATTATGCTAGGTTTATATTTGGTATCCGGAAGATTGTGTAGTTAGTTTGTTTGAGATCAAAGATGATCGTGCACATCTGTTGTTATATTATTATGAATATCTTTATTGTTTTTTCTTTCAAGTTTAAAAAATATTTAACAAAAACAGAATAACAAATGAAAGAAGGAAAGGAAAGGAAAGTAAAAAAAAAAAAAGAAAAGTAAAAGTAGATCAAAAAGTGTCAAGAAGTTAGTATCATGCATAATTACAAAATTGATACTACATTGTAACTTTCTGTTTGAATGTTTTATTTTTCTTATAACAATATTGTTGTAAGAAACGAGTATATTCAACACTAGATTGAATATTAACTTGCTGAGAGTGTTAGATTGAGTACTATCTGTAGACATTATGGAATTTTATTATATTAGATTTCATTTACTTGGTTACTTACTCTTTCTCTATATATTACTCATTGTAAACATACCAATGATTATACTAACAATTTCTAACTTCTTCCTTCCAGTATTACTCAAGATTTACCTTCTTTATATATTTCATAATTTTTGAAGTACATTCAAGATTCTACTATCTGGGAGTTTCTATTTTTAGAAATGAGGCTTAGTATATTTTTTTCAAAAGCTTGTTCGACATGTAACATGGAATAAAATAGTATGTACCTAGAATAGTCATTAAAATATTTTGAAAGTAATGATTATTCTTAAAAAAATATTGTTGGAAGGGATCACATAGAAAGATAATAATTTTTACATATGTCGTTAGACGTGAAAAAATAAATAAGACGGGGAAAAAAAAGATACTGTATAGATAGTAAAAAATGATTCGGAAGAAAGTCAAAAAAAAAAAAAATAGACTATATGGAGTACTCAAAGCATGCCTATGGAGTGAAATTATTTTTTCTTATGTATTTATCTGATTTTGGGGTGTTATTATTTATTAAAGTATCATGCTGCTTTTAGTAAGTAAAAAGTTGAAAGAGAAAAGAAAAGAAAAGGGGAAGGTTGAAATGAAGTGGATTAACATTATTGTAGAGTTGTATTTTTTTTTCCCTCTTCCTCGCCTCGTTTCCGTTTATTGGTGACACATGTATATAATTGTGTTTCTCGAACGAGAATGTATATACGTGTGTATTATACGAGCTATTTTGAGAGGGATATGTAAAACCAAAGTCAAAGTAGTTGGGTGGTGGGGGGGGAGAAGAAATAAATTCAAATATTGGAATTTTTATATCATATGCTCTATTTAGTGTTTTTTAAATTGCTATATATATATATACGCTCTTACAGTAAAATGGGAAAAGTTGTTCACATGCCATTTATGATAGTCATGAAAGAAGATTAATGGATATACATCCTAGAAAGTAATAGAAGGCCATAAAGAAATATATATCAAGGTTTTAAAACCAAATTGTTGCATGTATACCAAGGAAGATTCAATATAAAACAATTGGTATGAAAGAAGGAGATAAAGTTAGTGATTTACTCAGATACTAGTTTCATGTTATAATAGTAATAATAGTTAACACCCTATGAAATAAATAAGTTTGTATCGCTTCTTCTTGTCTCTCTCATTATTAAAGTAAAAAGAAAGAAAGAAAGAGAAAATATATAGGATTTGGAGTGTATTTCTCTCAATACCGTGTATATTCCGCTATCTAAAACTTTCAACTGTTCAGTTTTTATTACGTATTTTATTCTTTTCTCTTCTGTTATCCTTTCTCTCTTTGGAAATCCGACTATTGTGAAAAAAGAAAAAAAAATTCTTTTTGATCAAACCGTTTAAACTTTTCTTTTTTGTTTTGACTAAACTTGGACTCTTTCGGAATTTTTGTTTTCTCCATCGAGGCGTTTGTCCGTGTTGTTGTTGTTGTTGTTGTTTTGTTTTGTTTTTTTTTTTAGCTTTGTTCTGGTTTTTCTGTTCTATTTTGTTTTCCCTATGGGTTATTGTATTCGAAAGAATAGATGAGGCTGGGCGAGTCGAATTTGAATTTTAGAAAAAAAAAAGAAAAAAGAAGAGGACTTCACAATGTCAAATTCCCCTTTTCTTTTGTATAACACATATACATATAATTTGTAATATATATATACATTTCTTGTCTTTTTGCATTTTTTTACTTTTATAAATATAAATAATATCAAATATATAATGAATAAATATATATGATAGACAGAACAAATAAGTAAGGTAAAGGTTTCTTAGATTTTTTTTTGTTTCCTGTTTTCTCTTTTTGCATATATTCTGCGGTCTTCCTTTAAACAGAACGTTTAACATAGACACTCAGATAAACGCTTTATTTATTGTTGTTATTATATTTGAATCTTACTAATATCAAAAAACTTAATACTACCTTTGTTTTTTGTTTTTTCCATTAATATATATTTTAATTTTGTTTTTGGTTTTCTGAAATAAATAAAATCATTAAATTAAATAAGACAATCAAATAACATGCTATCCGTAAACCAAATATATCCATATTCATGTTCTTCTACCCAACATAAGTCAAAGAAAATGATGATACCTAGAACAAAAGCAACTTCTGACCTGTTTAATGTGGATAGTTTTATAAATATAGATAATAATAATAATAATGATGATGATGATGATGATGATGATGATGAAGTCATAGTGGTGGTAAAAAAAGTAGTGCTCACAATGGTAGTGCTATGAGAAACCAGGATCTACATAAATTAGTAATTAAAAATAATATGTCAGTAAGAAGATCAAATACTCTGAATAATCCAAATTATATGGTTAAAAGATCAAATACATACCATCAAAACCATGTCGATATTCCGATATCAAGACAATATTCACCCATTAGAAACCATACAATAAATTTGTCTTCTCAAAAGAGATATTCGAAAATAAATACCTATGAAAATTTTGAAAGATTACAAATAAATGGTCGTACACTTAATAATAGCACTTTTAATAAGAATAATCCTTATAATACTAGAATAAAAGAATTAAGTCCTTTACAAATTCAAAGAAATAAAATGAAATCTTCCTTTATATTTCCTAATGGGGAAAAATTCACCCCTAAAGAAATTCATTCGACTGTTAAATCTATACCTACACAATCAACTAATAGCACAGCAACAACAACTATTACTACTACTAATAATAATAATAATAATAATAATAATAATAATAGTATTCCTCTTCAGAAATCAAATACACAATCATCTGAAACAAAATCGACTTCAAAAAAATTTGGAACTTTTTGGAAAAAATTGGTTGGTAAGGATACTAACAAAGTAAAGGAAATACCAAGTATAAAAATAACAGAACCCGCATCGTCAGTTTGTATAAGACAATGTACAACTTCAGAGAAACCGGACATTCTAGCTCTAACTGGTGAAGTTATTAACAGTAACAACAATAATAAGGATATGGATAATATTAATAGTCCACATTTTCTTTCTCTTACAACTGTTTCGTCTGCAGATAAGGATCAAGATGATTTTGATTCTTCTACATTGGTGCAAAGATTGGAAAAATCTTGGGATATTGTTAATGTAAACTCTTCTATCTCAATTTTGAATGACTCTATAATTGCTTCCTATATCTCTAAGGAGAATCGTACTGTTAGTTTTGCTACAGAGATATTTGTTAATGACACGTATTCTTCTGAAGAATATCATAGAGCAGATCCGGATACTCCAACAAAGAAGGATAGAAAATTGGTATTTGATAACGAATTTGGGTTTATTGATGAGGTAAAATATGAATTAAATCAGTATAAAAGAAAGGAGATGTTGGTTCATATTGACAGTATTCAATTCGTCCAATTTTCTAGATAGTTTTCTTCATAGCATTTCACATACACAAACATATATATATATATATATATCACGTATAATGTTTTATAAATAATTTTAATATATTCCAAGTATAGACTGACAATTGATTACTATACTACACGATTTCAAGCTAAACAATACAGGCATATATCTAGAGAGTGTTTGTATGCGTATGTTTTTGGTGGTATATAACTTTTTGTTTCATGTGTTAGCCGACTAGTATTTTCATCCAAATATCTATTATAAATGGTTCTTCAATTATTTTCTAATATTAAAATTAATTTAAATATATATACATCAGTTTTCTTTGAAGTAGAACTGATTATTATGAAAATTTAAAATATTTTCTAGTATTATGGAAAAATTATTTTTCTTTTGATGTTATGGTTTTCATATGCAGTTACTACCTTATCAATAAATTACTCACAAAATTACTTGAACATTTGAGGAAATAAAAAAACAAATCCTTCTTTTCTGTTATATTAGTGTGACCTAAATAAAAACTCATATTTCACATTTAGAGATGGTTAGCCTCTATTTTTTTTTCAAGTATAGAGGATTTTTGAGTCACATTAAGTCACTGGGTGTATATGTGTGTGATAAAATATCAGTTTCCTCATTTTGATTCGTTGATTTTGTATCCATATATCTTGTAACATTATTATTTTTCTATATTTTAGAATCTAATAAATCATCACTATCCAACTGACTCGAAAAACAGTAACACTGTTTTGATCTTTTAAAAATTCATATTTAATGATAAAATGCAAATATTGTTTTTTCACTTTTGATTGTATAATACACAAATACAACCATAATTAGATATAAATCAATAGACATTATGAATCTTAAAACCGATAAAATACAAGATTGTACATAACTACCTGAGAGTAGATTGTTTGTCCCAAAGTTGAAATTATATACACAACATTGACAAGAAGGTAAAAAAGTAATTGTTATAATTCCTCTCTGAACTTTTTAAGTAATTTTATTTTATTTATATATAGATATATTAATTTTTACATTATATAGATAAGAGACCAAAGAATTGCAATAATAATTATAATAATAAATATATTAATAGCTTCATTACTTTATCATGCTCACCAGTTTCGGTAACATTTTAGGCGCATTTTCTGTTGAGATATGGCTCTAGTGTCAAAGATTTTATTGACATACATTTTATTAATGGTGATATAACTTGTTATTATTTTACTTGGTTTTCTTTTTTCTACATGACTAATATACTAGATACAGCAATATACAGTGTAACTCATTTTATCTTCGAGATTTTTTAATATAAATTTTCTTAACTTTTTCAGTCACTTGATACTATAAATTTAGATTATCAAGCATAGCTCTAATCATATTTCAGCACTCTAGTTGTTGGAAATATTGGACAAGTGTACACTCTCAAATACAAGTATGATTGGACATAAATCAATAGGCATTATTAATATTAATTCCGATAAAATGCAAGCTTGTACGTAACCACATTAAAGTAGATTGTTTGTTCCAATAATACAAATATATAAAGAACAAACATAAGAAAGTAAAGAACAAATTATTATTCTTTCTCTCTAAACATATTAAGTGATATTATTGTATTTATCTATATTTATTTATTTTTATGCTTTATATAGAGGAGACTGAAGAATTGTATTAATAATAAATATACTAATGACTTTAACATTTAACCATGACCGCCAACCACGGTAACATTTTAGGTAATTCTTCTTATGTCTAGTTATATTTCAACATTTAACTTCTACATTAAAAAGGGACGTGCAATATAATGATAATCATTTAATATACTTGTTTACTTGAAAATGAGATCTTTTCTGTCATGTCATTGGATCAAATTTACAAACATAAATAAAAAACATAAAATCTCACTTTTGAAATTCAATGGAAAAGTTTATCTTAAGTAATATGCTAAAATATGGATGTTAAGTATGTATAAAGGCGGAAACAGAAGGTTACAGAATAAAATATGAGTGTCACCTGCATGATTGTGTATCCACTAGATTTCCAGTTAGGTTTGAAAGGAAATTGATAGATTATTTATATCGGTGGTTAAATTAGACATAGCGGTATAGTAGATCTGTAAAATCTGTTCATAATAGTATAATGGTATATTAATTAGTAAGAACTTTTTTAGTTCCTTTTTATGTATGATAACTATACCTAGTATAAACCTTACATATGAATAATCTACATATTTTCCTTTTCAAGATTGAATTTTTCAAATTATAAAAAAAATATTTTTTTGTTGGAGAACAATTTTAGCATAAATAATGTTAAACCAGCACAAGCTTCCTAAATTGGAAAAAAGCCAGTAAATATTACATGTAAAGATATAGAGAGAGTCTATATCTTATACACACCCTAGTATTTTATGGTTATTCAGTTTAAGTCGACTGTTATCAGAATCTAAAAAAATACTTAATTGGTTCACCACAACCCACATCAGTTAGTTAGACTCATTGTGACGTATATTGTCCTGATGTCACACTAGACGATCTTGCAAACTCTTTAGTCGACGACGACGTTCTTGTTTTTCATATTTATAAACTGTATATCTTTGTATATATATTTATCTTATCTAGTTCTTATATACAGTATAGTTTATGTATCATATATAGAGGACACAACCAAGAATCATTTATCTTATTTTACATTCTAGAAGAGTATATCTCTCGTAGTAGATCTTCTATAACGTCCACTAATTTCCATGGAGATGATAAAATCCTGATCGACGGATTTTTACTGTTTTCCTCGAATTTTATTGAAACTGATGAAATGTGAACTAATACAATGTACTCAAAGATAAGACGTATCTAAGAATACAGATAAATAACAAATATATTAAATAACTAACTATAACAAATAAATATAATAGATATATAAAAGTACAACTGAATCGCAATACTTTGTTGTTGTTGAGTTAATCTTCCTTCTTTCCGTTATCTTCGAATATCCAGAATTAAAAGTAAGAGGCCAAGGTTCATGACTCCTTATAATTTACCTACCTACATTTATATTCTTTCGACGATAACGAGAAAATAGATTTTTCCCAACTCCAACGACGATACAAAAAACGAAATAAGAATAAAAAGAAAAGAGATAAGGAAGAGTAATCTTTTTCCAAAGATTAGGAATATTACAGATAACCTTATGGTTACTAATCTCTGATAACAGTCGACTTAAACTTAATGTAATAGATCAAGATCTACTACGAGAGATATACTCTTCTAGAATGTAAAATAAGATAAATGATTCTTTTTGGTTGTGTCCTCTATATATGATACACAAACTATACTGAATATAAGAAGTAGATAAGATAAATAGATATACAAAGATATACAGTTTATAAATATGAAAAACAAGAACGTCGTCGTCGACTAAAGAGTTTGCAAGATCGTCTACTGTGACATCAGGACACTATATGTCACAGATACGAAAAACGAAATAAGAATAAAAAGAAAAGAGATAAGGAAGAGTAATCTTTTTCCAAAGATTAGGAATATTACAGTATCACAAAAAATATCATGCTTCCAATCGGATTCGAACCGATGATCTCCACATTACTAGTGTGGCGCCTTACCAACTTGGCCATAGAAGCTTTGACTTACATTTTTTGTTGTGAACTGAGT